>JAHCHA010012395.1:6104-40137 GCA_027742795.1 Vigna hirtella | reverse complement strand
GCTCTGCCTGGTCTCGTGAATAGGAGAAGCTCGCGTTTCGTTTGTCGATAGTCGGAGCGGTTCTCTTCGAGTTGGCAGAGTGTTCTTCTTCCGGTTCGTTCGTCGAAGGAATGTTTATTTATCTGTTTTATTCACTATTTGTTGTAATCTGTGAAACATCTTTTTAGTGGAACTGTTAATCACTTTTTATAGTGATTAACGACTGGACGTAGATTCTGTTGAATCGAACCAGTATAAAAATTACTCGTGTGATTTTCTATTCCCTACATTTTTTATCTTTTACGCATATCAACTGTTCCATAAATTTTCTGAAAGAAAATTGGTTTTCTAAAAACAGACCAATTTATTTTAAAAAAGTGACCGAACACGCTTTCTGCTACTCTAAGCTTTATTCCGCTGTGTTACACTCTGTATGGTACCAATCTACAATTGGTTTGCTTTGATAGTTTTTCAAAATTTGCGAAAATGGCCGGTCACAACCAACACCTTGTATATGCCGAGGGTGCTTCTATTAACAGACCACCACTTTTTACTGGTGATAACTATGCGTTCTGGAAAGTCAGAATGGAAATTTTTATGGGGTCTGTTGACAGAGGCATCTGGGAAGCTGTATAAAATGGTCCTTATATTCCTAAAAACAGAGTTGAAGGTGTAGAAGTAGAAAAACCATTTTTTTAGTGGACTAATGAAGAAAATAGACGAGCCCAGTTTGATATTAAAGCTCGTAATATTATTTCATCTACTGTTGTGCTTGATGAATTTTATAGAATTTCAGTGTGTAAGATAGCACAGGAAATGTGGGAAGTTCTCAGAGTCACACATGAAGGAACAGAGGACGTGAAACGTGCAAGGAAGAACACTCTCATTCAGGAGTACGAGATGTTCAGAATGCAACCTGGAGAAACAATTTCTGATGTCCAAAAGCGTTTCACTCACATAGTGAACCACTTGACAGGGTTGGGTAAGACTTTTGATACTGATGAATTGAATGTAAAAATTTTGAAATCATTGGATAGGTCGTGGCAACCAAAGGTGGCTGCCATCTTTGAGTCTCAAAATCTCACTCAAATGTCGATGCCAATTTTGTTTGGGAAACTCCGTGAGCATGAGCTTGAGTTGAGAAGATTGACGACTGAAGAAGATCAAGGCAAAAGAAAGACACTAGCCTTCAAGTCCGAGATCTCCAAAGGAAAGAACTCTAAAAGGATTGAAGATGATGATTCTGATGATGAGGAGAACATGAGCCTCATGATAAAGAAATTTGCCAAGTTTATAAAGGCAAAAGGAAAGGACAAATTTCGTAAAGAAAGGTGAGAAAATCAAGAATCTCCTTCAAGTGTTAAATGCTATGGATGTGGAGAAAGAGGGCACATGAAAACTGAATGTCCAAAGAACAAGAAAAGTGAAGAAAATAAAGAAAGGAAATTCCCAAAGAAGAAGAAAGCTTACATAGCTTGGGAAGACAATGCATCTAGCTCAACAAGCTCAAGTGATTCAGATGAAGAAGCCAATATTTGTCTAATGGCTGACTCAGAAGATACTGGAAGCCAAGTAAGTGATTCCAGCTTTGAATCTAGTGAATTAGACTTGCAAAAGGCCTTCTTTGAATTGTTGATTGAATCTGAAAAACTTGATGTTGCACATAAAAAACTTAAGAAAGAGCACAATGAATTAAAATTGAATTATGAAAAGTTGCTTGATGATGAAGTTGTCTTAAGAAATAAAAGTAGTACTTTAGAAACAAAATTATCTGATGCAAATGCTACTGTTGAACCTGTTGAATGCTTGTCTTGTAAGAGTCATATGTTTGATATTGACATACTTGAAAACTTACTTGCAAAGGCAACCAAGACAAATTCACATGCTAAGACAAACCTTAATAGAAGCAATGTTGAAAATAGAAATATGCATCAAATAAATAAGTCCAAAGTAAGAAGAACTCGTAGAGTTTGGGTTGAAAAAGGGACTTTTGTTAAAAACAAAGTAAGTAATGCTTGTTGTTTTTACTGTATGAAGCATGGACACACATCAAACAAATGCAACATTAAACATTTTTGTGTTCCAAATGGTAAATATGCATGGGTTAAAGTTGTGAAATGATTTATACTCGCATGAACTAACCCCAAGGACCCATAATTAGATTAGGGACCTAAAACTCTTGCTAATTTGTTTTGTAGGAATCTACTAAGTCAAAGAAGTCATTGTGGTATCTTGACAGTGGATGTTCAAGACACATGACCGGTGACAAGAAAAGATTCATCTCTTTTGAGCAGAAAAAGCAAGGATTTGTGACTTATGGGGATAACAACAAAGGTAGAATCATGGGTACCGGAGACATTGGAGGAGGAAATACATTGACTATAAGAGATGTGCTATATGTTGAAGGACTCAAGCATAACCTCTTAAGCATAAGTCAATTATGCGAGAAAGGTCTCAAGGTAACTTTTGAAAGTGATAAATGCACTGTTTACTTTAAAGATTCTGCTGATATTGCTTTGCAAGGTGTTAGGCATAACAATATTTATTTGATTGATATTGAAAGTGCATCTAATCATAGTATAACATGCTTAGTTGCTAAAGAAGAAAATCCTTGGCTATGGCATAAAAGAGCTGCACATATTCATATGCAACATTTGAATAAATTGATTTCAAAAGATCTTGTGATTGGTTTGCCTAAACTGAAATTTGAGAAAGACAAATTATGCACTGCATGTCAAAAAGGTAAACAAACCAAATCTTCATTTTCATCCAAAAGCATGATTTCAACATCAAAACCTTTAGAACTTTTGCATATGGACTTATTTGGTCCATCTAGAATTAAAAGTTTTGGTGGAAATTACTGTGCTCTTGTAATTGTTGATGATTACACAAGATTCACTTGGACCTTCTTTTTAAATTTGAAAAGTGAAGCTTTCAAAGCCTTTAAATCTTTTGCAAAACGTATTCAAAATGAAAAAGACTTGAAAATCAAAACATTGAGAAGTGATCATGGTGGAGAATTTGAAAATGAATCTTTTGAAAAATTTTGTGAAAAATATGGCATAACACATAACTTTTCTACACCTAGAACTCCCCAACAAAATGGTGTTGTTGAAAGGAAAAATAGATCATTAGAAGAATTAGCTAGAACCCTTATGAATGAATCTGATGTGCCAAAATATTTTTGGGTTGATGCAGTTAGTACTGCTTGTTATGTGTTAAACAGGATGCTTATTAGGCCAATTCTGAAATTAACTCCATATGAACTGTTGAATGGTAGAAAACCAAATGTATCTCACTTGAAAATATTTGGGTGCAAATGCTTTGTCTTGAATAATGGAAAAGATAATCTAGGTAAATTTGATGCAAAATCTGATGAAGCAATTTTCCTAGGATATTCTTTGACCAGTAAAGCATATAGCGTATTTAATAGAAGAACTTTGAAAATAGAAGAATCAATGCATGTTGTCTTTGATGAGATTGTGGACCTTGAGGAAAACCCTCTTGAGTCAAAAAAACCTATTGTAGGTGATGAGGATTATTTGAGGGAAGCTCTTGAAGAGATGTATCTAAATGAGAACTATCCTCCAGAACTTCAAGAAACACCTCAAGCTGTTGATTCTAAAAGCTATCAACAACCAAGAGGACTCTCCTTGGACAACATCATTGGAGACATTTCAAAAGGAGTAACTACTAGACATAATCTTAATAATTTTTGTCTAACTGTAGCTTTTGTGTCTCAGATAGAACCCAAGAATATAAAGGAAGCTCTTCAAGATGATAAGTGGTGTGTTGCTATGCAAGAAGAGCTAAACCAATTTGAAAGGAATGAAGTCTGGGAACTTATTCCAAAGCAAGATAATTATCAAGTCATAGGAACCAAATGGGTATTCAGGAACAAGCTTGATGAGGATGGAAACATCACAAAGAACAAAGCAAGGCTAGTTGCAAAGGGCTACTGTCAAGAGGAAGGTATATACTATGATGAAACATATGCACCAGTGGCCAGGTTAGAAGCAATTAGATTGTTGCTTGTATATGCATCTTTGATGAAATTTAAATTGTATCAAATGGATGTGAAAAGTGCGTTTTTAAATGGTTTCATAAAAGAAGAGGTATATGTTAGTCAACCTCCTGGTTTTGAGGATTTCAAATTTCCTGATCATGTTTATAAGTTGAAAAAGGCCTTGTATGGTCTTAAACAGGCACCTAGGTCTTGGTATGAAAGACTTAGTACCTTCTTACTTGATAATGATTTTTCTAGGGGTAAGGTTGATTCAACCTTATTTATAAAGAAAGTAGGAAAACACATCTTGATTGTACAAGTTTATGTAGATGATATTATCTTTGGGTCAACTGATGACTCCTTATGTGAAGAATTTGCAAAAATAATGCAAGGTGAGTTTGAGATGTCTATGATGGGTGAGCTGAATTTATTTTTAGGACTACAGATAAAACAGATGAATGGAGGTACTCTTATTTCCCAAACAAAATATTGTAGAGAAATTCTTAAGAAATTTGGTATGGATACGTGCAAAGAAGCTAGTACACCTATGGGTACTTCATGCTATTTAGATAAGGATGAATCTTGAAAAGGAGTAAATGAAACTATGTTTAGAGGCATGATAGGATCTTTACTGTACTTAACTTCTAGTAAACCAGATATTATGCAAAGTGTATGTGTGTATGCTAGGTACCAAGCAAATCCTAAAGAATCTCATTTGACTGCTGTCAAGAGAATCTTAAAATACCTTAAGGGAACCACTTCTTTTGGACTTTGGTATCCATCTGATGCTTCACTTAGTTTAATAGGTTATTCTGATGCAGACTATGGTGGTTGTAAAATTGATAGGAAAAGTACTAGTGGTACTTGTCACTTTCTGGGTTGTTCTTTGGTATCCTGGAATTCAAAGAAACAAGCGTGTGCAGCCTTGTCTACCACTGAAGCTGAATATATTGCTGCTGGAAATTGTTGTACCCAAATTTTGTGGATGAAACAGCAACTGGAAAACTTTGATATCTTCCTTGATAATATTCCTTTAAAATGTGATAATACTAGTGCTATAAATTTAACTAAGAATCCCATAATGCACTCAAGGACTAAGCACATTGAGATTAGACATCATTTCTTGAGAGACCATATTCAAAAGGGGGATTGTCAAATTGAATATGTTGATACCTTACATCAATTAGCTGATATTTTCACCAAGGCGCTACCTAAGAATAGATTTTTTGAGCTTAGAAGAGAGTTAGGAGTATTAGACATGTCTTAGGATCAACGCTTATGAAAATTTTCACATTTTCGTAAAATTAATGCTTCATAATCGATTATCACAAGGCAATAATCGATTATTCAAACTTAAAACTCAAATCTGGGAAATTTTGAACGAATAATCGATTATCATCAGGCATAATCGATTATCACGCTGACAGTTTCAAAAATAAAGTCGTTGGAGCATCCCATAACGGCTAGTTTTTCCATTTTTCTTATAAATAGCCTTCTATAATCGATTATTAGACACTTCTTTGCACCCAGAAACTGCCGAAATCAAATCTTGAGCTCAAAACCTCTCCATTTTTATTCACTTTCTCAAAATCCACTACCTCAAACTTTCTCCATGGCGGTTTCAAGAAGACATCGCCGCAGAGCTGCTGGAGCATCCTCTTCCTCTCAACCACGTCCTGCAACCATTGATGGGTGGATTTCAGATCAAGGAAAACATGTGGACTATGTTAATTCTTGGCAAGAAATAAGAATCATGGCGGTAAAGTATATTCGCCTTGATTTTTCCGTTTCTATGGATTTCAATTTCCACATCTTTTTGCTGTTCAAGGACTCACGAATTTGGTGGAGCAAAAAGGTTGCATTTATCCCGATCTCATAAGAGTTTTCTACTTCAACTTGAGATATCGAGATGGGATTATATCCACTAAAGTAAAGGGTGTCCGCATAATTTTTGATGATGATGTGTGGACCCATGTTGCCCAAGTTACCATCTGGGATGATGCTGTAAAAGTTCATCTAGGACTTCAAGATTTCAATAGGTTGATGACTGATTACAAATTTATGAACACCGAAAAACGGCGCCAAAAACTTGTTTAACCCTCGGCAAGTGTGACCGAATCGTATCAAGTAATAAACTCGGTAAGACCAAGTATCGTTCTCCCAAAGGACTCACGGCCTAGTTAGTTATATGATTTGTTGATTATTTAAGACTTGTGAACAATTGATTGTAGGTTTTAAATGCAAAAGACAATAATTAAACATGTATGCATGAATTTGATCAATGGAAAAGAGGAAATCAAACACTTTAATGTATTAGATGGATGAGTATGTTGTTGGGGTAATCAATTTCATCTTATCCACTCTCATATACTTTAGGAATTCATCATTCTTTTCATCAATGTTAATGCCACTCTCTAAATCACCTTGCAAGAAGGCCTATCCTTAATTACGAGTTCATACAATTCCTAGCATCCCTAATAATTAATTTTGAAGTGCAGAAGCTTAACGGCAACCAACCCTCATATTCCTATGTCTAGGCAATATGCTATTGGGAGAAATTCCCCGGATCTAGATTTCCCCATACGTTCCCATATCGACAAAATCAATAATCATGACATTGAATGAGTTAAACAATGCAAGCTTTAAGCAAGGAGGAAAAACCCTAACTAATGATGAAAGAAAGCATGTATCTTAAAATAAGATGTTAAAACACAAATTCCATATATGAGAGTTTCACAAGACTATATTGATTCCCCAACAACAATACAAGGTTTAGTTCACAATATTCATGGTGAAACTAGATGAACAATAATGAAAGAATGAAAGATAGAACCCTAGAAAGATGAGAAGGTAGCCTTAGCATCCAAGATCTTCCTCCAAGGGGTGGAAAGGTGTGTGTTTGCTTCGTCTCCAGCCAAAGATACAAACCCTAGGAAGACCTAAAGCTTATATATTGATCGTAATAGTACAGAAAATTAGGCCCAAGTCCAAAATAGTGCCGCTCAGCGGTAAACTACCGCTCAGCGGTAAGTGCGTGAGTTGATTCTTCCCCTCAGCGGCATTTTCACCCCTCAGCGGCTCCAATGTGAGTTCCTGAGTGCCGCTCAGCGGTAAACTGCCGCTGAGCGGTAGTTGCGACTTCTCCTTTTGCACTTTTTGATGTCTTTTCTGATTCCATTTCTCTCCTTCTTCACTTCTTTCACCTAATTCACCTTAAAACCTGCATAAAACACTGAAATCAAGCATAAACCTGTCCAGCTCTCTTATTTCTAAAAATATGACCAAAAGCATGATTTCAAGCTAGTTTCTAAGTGTTAAAGGTTGCTTTTAGTATCAATTTTAAGCATGAAAATAAGAGTTTTTCAATTGTTATCACAACCCCAAACTTAGAACTTTGCTTGTCCTCAAGCAAACAAGATGTAACTCAATCTTCTACCAGTCCATATAATGGTTTACTCCATTCAAAATCCTCTTTTCAAGATAAGTAAAAACTTCAATTAAACTCATGACAAAGACTTCAATCAAGACATACACATGCTTTAGTGTTCACAAAGGCACTTAATATCTAACAAATGCTATTTTTCATGAATGATCAATCAACTAAGCATGGATGTTCATGTGCTCATGGAATATTTCCTCACTAAGTAAAGTGTTTCACTCAAACACACAAGTGTATAAAAGGTAATCACTCATCCATTCTACTATCACAACGTCACATGAATTGAATTTGCCTTTCATTTAACCATAATCAAATACATTCACAAGCATGCATCATCACAAGGACTTTTTAATGGCTTATAATGTGGCTGGGCTAACAAGAAAATTGGTTTTTCTAGATCACAAAACCCTTGAGTTAAGAGAGTCATATGAACACAATCATTCTTACTTTCCCAACTTTCCTTTGCATTGAGCTTTGCTTTTTCTTTTCTTTTCTTTCTCTTTTTCTTTCTCTTTTCACATAATTAATTCTTAGCTTTTAGCTCAATGCTTTCAATTTCCCTTTCTATTTTCCAACAACCCCAAACTTGAACATTTGTCAATACCACAGAATATTTTCTACTTAACTCAAGGTAAAGCTTTTCAACAAGGGTTTTCAAATCATGTTCAAGGCTAATGGTTCAAATGATAGAACACATAGTGCTCTCTTTTGTGGGCTAAAATCATGAATTTGGCTAATAAAAGGGTTACCAACAAATGGCCTTGATCATATGATGCAAACAAGTTATTAATTCAATTATAGAAAACCTGGGCAAAGTCATTCATGCTTTCAAAGTAATAGCATTCAATCACAAAAACTCTCGAGCTCAAAACCTCACATATAAGCTCATTCACATTTGACATACACATCCTGCTTAATATCATAATCACAATCACAACATTATGCATTTGTTCACAAAGCTTGTGAATCACCTGTATACGCATGTAATGTGCATATCTCAACATTAATCTATATCAAAGCATCATCAAGCATTACTTATCAAACAATCACAATCATCAGCAAACCATCATAACAGACAAAGTTTCCAATTGAGTACATCAAACCCTAAACAAATAAGTAAATAATAAAACAAATCCTGCTCTAGTGTTTTGAAAAACTCAGCCCCATCAATGATGCTCTCTTCCAACCCCAAACTTAGATGGAAAACTAGTGAGAAAGTGAGTGGAAGGGAGATTTTCTAAAGAGGAATGAAAGGAAAAACGTAGAGAACCTTTGGAAAAGTGTTTACGAGTGTGTGTGTAGAGAAGAATCTGAAAATAGAGGCCAAAGCGTGACTTAGGGTATAAAAATACCCTAATGGGCTCGGGTTTCGCTAAGGGGCACCCTAAGCCCATTTTACGATACCACCGCTCAGCGGCAGTTTGCCGCTCAACGGCACTTTCGTGTTGTGCTTTTCTTCTTCCTAGCTTACCCTAGGTGCCTTCTACTCATGCCCCTCACTTGCTCCCTGCAATTAAGTTCTCAGATCACTCAAACATTCAATCCCTATCATGCAACTAAAGTAGAATCAAAACAAACAATACAGATAAAATCAATCAACTGGGTTGCCTCCCAGGTAGCGCTTGTTTAACGTCACGAGCCTGACCCAAAATCCTCCAGCACCCTTCAGTAGATGCAAATCTTTCTTACCAACACCCATCAGTAGGTGTATACAAACATAATATCCTTCAGTAGATACTCTTTCGCCTAACATCCATCAGTAGATGTAAACCCTGTAACAAACTTATAACAAAACAAAAATACCCAAAAGTTCAAAATTACATCACCAAACCAAAAATTAAAAGTTCTTAAATCACTGGGTTGCCTCCCAGCAAGCGCTCTTTTAACGTCACTAGCTTGACCCGATAAAGCTCAAGTTCTTTCTTCTTTTTCTTCTTTCTACTGAACTTCTTCAGGAATTTGATAAAACCAGGAACCTGTTGCAGTGTCTCAATCATAGGAACTTTAATCTCCAATTTCTTGAAGATTTCCATTAAGCACTTAAATTTCTTTTCCTTCCTATGATACTTCTTTGGAAGACGAAAGGGTTTTTCATATGATTCTCTCTCTCTTCCTCTCGTCCTCTTTCTCTTTTCTCTCACTTTCTTTTTTTCTTTTCTTTTTTTACTCACTTTCTCAATCTTCACACAATTTTTCTCTTCTTCTTTCTCTTCTCTCTCTTTTCTCTCTTCTTTTTCCAACTCAACTTTTTCAACATTTACATTCACTAGCACTTTACACTCTTCCCTGGGGTTAACCTCAGTATTAGCCCTACAATTCTTGTCAGTCCTTTCTTCCAACTGCTTAGTAATTTGATCCATTTGAATCTCCAAGTTCTTAATAGCAGCTTCAGTGCTCTTTTGAGTGGATTCAGTTGCCTGTATGAATTGCTAAAGAGTTTCTTCCATCCTTATTGATCTTTCATTAAGTGTAGACATTTGTTGCCATAAGGTTGGTTGTTGCTGTTGCTTGTGAAATTTCCCTGATTGTCCAGCTTGCCCACTTTGTCCTTGACCAATACTTGGGTGTGGTTTCCACCCTTGATAGTATGGAAATTGATTGGCCATGAAGTTAACATCCTCTAAAGCTTCCACTGGAAAGGCGCATTGACCATTGATATGGTCACCACCACATAATTCACACATCTGTAGTTGAACCTGTGCAACAATCTTTAACTCTTTTGGCAATTGTGCAAGTATCTTTGTGAGATTCTCCAACTGTTCAGTTAGTATCTTGTTCTGAGCTAGCAAGGCATCATTGGATTGCAACTGTAGAAATCCTTTTTGTTGAATAGGAGCTCCTCTTTCACTGTTCAACTCATTATCATTAGTAGCCACGTTTTCAATTATTTCCGTGGCTTCCTCTGGAGTCTTCCATTTGATATTGCCTCCAGCTGAGGCGTCAAGCATCATCTTGGTTTGTGAACCAAGACCTCCAAGGAAGATTAGGACTACTTTTACTTCGTCAAATCCATGCGTGGGAGTCTTTCTTAATAGGCTTTTGTATCTGTCCCATGCATGACCTAACGATTCCTCCATGCCTTGCCTGAAAGATGAGATCTCTTGCTTTCCTTTGTTTACCTTGGATTGTGGGAAGTATTTGTTCAAGAACTTTTTCACCACAGCTTCCCACTCTGTAAACCTCGCTTCTGGAAACGAGTTCAACCAAAGCTTAGCGTTGCCTCTTAATGAGAATGGAAACAGGATAAGTTTGATTGCTTCGTCAGGCACCCCATTTATCTTCACTGTATTGCAAATTTCATTAAAGGTTGTGAGGTGCTCATATGGGCTTTCATGAGACAACCCATTAAATTGATTACTCTTAACCAGCTGGATCAACGCCGGTTTCACCTCCATGTTGGCTGCATTGACCCTCGGTCTTGCTATGCTGTTAAAATATTGAGGGCCAACCACATTAGTGTAATCTGCAAGAGTCCGTCTGACATTATTATTCTCCATCTCCTCAGTGCTATGGTAAGAACCTTGTGGTGGAGGTTATAAAAGGATTTCCGGAGGAGGAAAAAGTTCTCTAGATGTACGGATTCTTCTCCTCCGTCTACTATCGTCTAAACCTTCAAGAAGAGGTTCCGAGGTTTTCTTGCTTCTAGTTCGAATTGCCTCCTGCATACATAAGAAAACAAATCCCTAGAAAAATTTGTTAGCACAAAAAGATATAGAAGAAATAATATAAGAGATAAGAAGATAGAATAAAAATAGAAAAATAAAAACAGAAAACAGAAAAATAAAAACAGAAAATAAAATAAAATAAAATAAAAATCGAAAAAACAGAAAATAAAATAAAATAATAACCGAAAAATAAAAACAGAAAATAAAAACAGAAAACAAAAATTCAAAATTTAAATTTAAAATTCAAAAACAAGTCAAAGATAATCAATAATCACACAAATAAACTAGTTAAACCACGAGTCCCCGGCAACGGCGCCAAAAACTTGATGACAAATTTATGAACACCGAAAAACGGCGCCAAAAACTTGTTTAACCCTCGGCAAGTGTGACCGAATTGTATCAAGTAATAAACTCGGTAAGACCAAGTATCGTTCTCCCAAAGGACTCATGGCCTAGTTAGTTATATGATTTGTTGATTATTTAAGACTTGTGAACAATTGATTGTAGGTTTTAAATGCAAAAGACAATAATTAAACATGTATGCATGAATTTGATCAATGGAAAAGAGGAAATCAAACACTTTAATGTATTAGATGGATGAGTATGTTGTTGGGGTAATCAATTTCATCTTATCCACTCTCATATACTTTAGGAATTCATCATTCTTTTCATCAATGTTAATGCCACTCTCTAAATCACCTTGCAAGAAGGTCTATCCTTAATTACGAGTTCATACAATTCCTAGCATCCCTAATAATTAATTCTGAAGTGCAGAAGCTTAACGGCAACCAACCCTCATATTCCTATGTCTAGACAATATGCTATTGGGAGAAATTCCTCGGATCTAGATTTCCCCATACGTTCCCATATCGACAAAATCAATAATCATGGCATTGAATGAGTTAAACAATGCAAGCTTTAAGCAAGGAGGAAAAACCCTAACTAATGATGAAAGAAAGCATGTATCTTAAAATAAGATGTTAAAACACAAATTCCATATATGAGAGTTTCACAAGACTACATTGATTCCCCAACAACAATACACGGTTTAGTTCACCATATTCATGGTGAAACTAGATGAACAATAATGAAAGAATGAAAGATAGAACCCAAGAAAGATGAGAAGGTAGCCTTAGCATCCAAGATCTTCCTCCAAGGGGTGGAAAGGTGTGTGTTTGCTTCGTCTCCAGCCAAAGATACAAAGCCTAGGAAGACCTAAAGCTTATATATTGATCGTAATAATACAGAAAATTAGGCCCAAGTCCAAAATAGTGCCGCTCAGCGGTAAACTACCGCTCAGCGGTAAGTACGTGAGTTGATTCTTCCCCTCAGCGGCATTTTCACCCCTCAGCGGATCCAACGTGAGTTCTTGAGTGCTGCTCAGCGGTAAACTACCGCTGAGCGGTAGTTGCGACTTCTCCTTTTGCACTTTTTGATGTCTTTTCTGATTCCATTTCTCTCCTTCTTCACTTCTTTCACCTAATTCACCTTAAAACCTGCATAAAACACTGAAATCAAGCATAATCCTGTCCAGCTCTCTTATTTCTAAAAATATGACCAAAAGCATGATTTCAAGCTAGTTTCTAAGTGTTAAAGTTTGCTTTTACTATCAATTTTAAGCATGAAAATAACAGTTTTTCAACTGTTCTCAATGACTTTCAATCCTTCTTGCGTCACCCTGAACAACAGACTAATCGAAGGCAATTGCTCGTTGGAGGTTTCAAAGTTGAAGAACGGATGATTCACTACTTGATTGTGTGGATACTATGTCCTAGAGCAACCAATCATGCTCAATGTTCTAAGCAGGATCTACTTCTTCTGTATGGAATCCTAAATCACATACACATCGATTGGCCTGCTCTCATTGCTGACACAATGATAAAAGCTAAGAAATCCCATTCTTATCAATTTCCCTATGCTCTTCTTATTTCTAGGATTTTGGAGTACAAAGGTGTAAATGTTGAAGGAGAACTTGTCCAAGCCATTCCAGCTGTTGGCTCGGAAATTGGGGATACTACCTTTCGTCAGATGGGATTCATTACTAGAGGAAGAGTTCTCATTCACAAAGATGATGACCATCCTGATGAAGATGAAGATGATGACATCGATACTCATATGGCAGAACCAGTTAGTGCTGCTGCTCCTTCTGATGCTGGTCCATCTACCATGCCCTCATTCTCCTCACTCTCCATGGAAGAACATTTTGCTAGATTATCTAAGCAATTAGAGGATATGAGTCTAGCACAAAGAACACACTTTGAGGAGATTTATGAGTGGCAACAATCTATTGATGAGTACATGGTTGATCAATTTCTTGATCTTGATGTTCCCCTATCTAACATCGAGAATCATCTCAACCTTCAACCTCCAGAAAGATCTCCTAGTCCTGAGTTTTAGATATAGGTTCTATGTTAGCATGTTTTGTTGTTTGCTTGCTGATGACAAATTTATGAACACCGAAAAACGGCGCCAAAAACTTGTTTAACCCTCGGCAAGTGTGACCGAATCGTATCAAGTAATAAACTCGGTAAGACCAAGTATCGTTCTCCCAAAGGACTCACGACCTAGTTAGTTATATGATTTGTTGATTATTTAAGACTTGTGAACAAATGCTTGTGGTTTCAAATGCAAAAGACAATAATTAAATATGTATGCATGAGTTTGATCAATGGAAAAGAGGAAAATAAACACGGAATGAATTATATGGATGAGTATGGTATTGGGGAAATCAATTTCATCTTATCCACTCTCATATATTTTACGAATTCATCATTCTTTTCATCAATGTTAATGCCACTCCCTAAATTAGCTTGCGAAGAAAGCCTATCCTTAATTACGAGTTCATACAATTCCTAGCATCCTTAATAATTAATTCTGAAGCACAGAAGCTTAAAGGCAACCAATCTCATATCCCTATTCTAGGCGATATTACTTTTGGGAGAAATTCCCCGGATCTAGATTTTATCGTATTTGTCCATATCACTAAAATCAATAATCATCACATCGAATGAGTTAAACAATGCATGCTTTGAGCAAAGAGGAAAAACCCTAACTAATGATGAAAGAAAGCATGTATCTCAAATAAGATGTTTAAACACAAATTCCATATATGAGAGTTTCACAAGATTACATTGATTCCCCAACAACAAGAAGAGTTTAGTTCACCATATTCATGGTGAAACTAGATGAACAATAATGAAATAATGAAAGACATAGAAAAAAACCCTAGAAAGAGAAGAGGAGAGTCGTCACCATCTCCAATTCTACCCCCAAGGGCTGAAAAGTGTGTGTTTGCTTCGTACTCTGCCAAAGATACAAACCCTAGGAAGACCTAAAGCTTATATACTGTTCGTAATAATACAGAAAATTAGGCCCAAGCCCAAAATAATGCCGTTTAGCGGTAAACTACCGCTCAGCGGTAAGTGCGTGAGTTGATTCTTCCCCTCAGCGGCATTTTCACCCCTCAGCGGATCCAATGTGAGTTCCTGAGTGCCGCTCAGCGGTAAACTGCCGTTGAGCGGTAGTTGCGACTTCTCCTTTTACACTTTTTTGATGTCTTTTCTGATTCCATTTCTATCCTTCTTCACTTCTTTCACCAAATTCACCTTAAAACCTGCATAAAACACTAAAATCAAGCATAAACATGTCCAGCTGTCTTATTTCTAAAAATATGACCAAAAGCATGATTTCAAGCTAGTTTCTAAGTGTTAAAGGTTGCTTTTAGTATCAATTTTAAGCATGAAAATAACAGTTTTTCAACTGTTATCACAACCCCAAACTTAGAACTTTGCTTCTCCCAATCAATACAATGGTTCACTCAATTCAAAAATTCTCTTTTCAAGATAAGTAAATACTCAATTAAGCTCATGACAAAAATTTCAATCAAGACATGCACATGCTTTAGTGTTCACACAATCACCTAATATTCAACAAATGCTATTTTTCATGAATGATCAATCAACTAAGCATGGATGTTCATGTGCTCATGGAATCTTTCCTCACTAGATAAGGTGTTTCACTCAAAAACACAAGTGTATAAGAGGTAATCACTCATTCACTCTACTATCACAATGTCACATGAATTGACTTTGCCTTTCATTTAACCACAATCAAATACATTCACAAGCATGCATCATCACAAGGACTTTTCAATGGCCTTGATTGGGTTAAAATCATTCATTAGGCTAACAAAAGGGTTACCAACAAATGGCCTTGATCATATGATGCAAACAAGCAAATACTTCAATCGTAGAAAACCTAGGCAAAGTCATTCATGCTTTCGGAGTAATAGCATTCAATCACAACACCTCTAAAGCTCAAAATCTCACATATAAGCTCATTCACATTCCACATACATATCCTGCTTAGCATCATAATCACAATCACAACATCATGCATTTGTTCACAAAGCTTGTGAACCACCTGTATAAGCATATAATGTGCACATTCTCAACATCAATCAAGATCAAAACATCATCAAGCATTACTTATCACACAACAGTCACAAGCAAACCATCATAACAGATAAAGTTTCAAATTGAGTACATCAACCCTATTCTAAAAACATAAGCCAATAAGTTCACGAATTTAAAACACTGGGTTGCCTCCCAAAAAGCGCTTGTTTAATGTCACGAGCCTGACCTAAAATTCTCCTTCATCCATCAGTAAGTGCAAACAAGCCTAGTATCCTTCAGCAAATACTTCTCCACATAACATCCTTCAGTAGATGTAATCCCTGTAAATAGTTTATAACTAAAACAAGAATAACAAAAGTTCATAATTACATCACCAAACCAAAAACAACAGTTTTCAAATCACTGGGTTGCCTCCCAGCAAGCGCTCTTTTAACATCACTAGCTTGACCCAATACAGTTCAAGGATCAGTCAACTGCATCACTGTGGACAATCGCTCTACTTCTCCTCCGAGATAATGCTTGATACGTTGACCATTCACCACCCACCTTCTCTGTTGATCACTAACAACTGGATAAACTAATTCAATTTCATGTGGACGCACACTCTTTACTATGAATGGCTCGGACCATTTTGACTTCAACTTTCCAGGAAACAACTTCAATCTTGAGTTGAACAATAGCACCTGCTGCCCTGGATTAAAAATCTTCTTTATCAACTTCCTGTCATGATAGAATTTTACCTTTTCTTTGTAGCTTCTGGATGAATCATATGCATGCAACTGCATCTCTTCAAGCTCCAACATCTGCCTTCTACGCTTATTTTTGAGTTTCAGAAGGATCCAAATTGAAATATTTAAGTGCCCATAAAGCTTTGTGGTCCATCTCCACTGGTAAATCACATGTTTTCCCATAGACTAGCTGATAAGGTGATAAACCCATAGATGTCTTCATTGCAGTCCTGTATGCCTAGAGAGCATCATCAAGTTTCTGTGACCAGTCCTTTCTTGACGTAGCAACTGTTTTCTCCAAGATCCGCTTGATCTCTCTATTAGACACTTCAACTTGCCCATTAGTCTGTGGATGATAAGGTGCAACTACCTTATGTCTCACACCATAATGTTTGAGTACCTTGGCTAGTTGATAATTGCAAAAATGAGATCCTCCATCACTAATAAGTACTCTAGGAGTTCCAAAGCATGCAAAAATTTGGCTCTTTAGGAATTTAATCATAGTGCGTACATCATTTTTAGGACACGCCAATGCTTCTACCCATTTTGTCACATAGTCCACTGTCACCAAAATGTATTCATTGTTGAAAGATGGTGGAAATGGTAATGGCCGAGCAATCAAAGATTTCAACCTCTAGAATGCCCTGTAATGGCATCTCATGACGTCTTGAAATAGTTCCAGTTCTTTGACACCTATCACAATTCCTGGCATGATTATGAGCATCTTTAAATAAAGTAGGCCAATAAAAACCTGACTGGAGAACTTTTGCAACAACAATACCCATCAAACTCTTGCAACAACAATACCCATCTAATCAGTCGTGGCTTAGAATCTGGCTTTGTCAACAAGTATTTTATGGCTGCATGATCTGTGTAGATAATCACCTTAGACCCAATGAGATAAGGTCTAAATTTCTCCGAAGCGTAAACTATAGCTAGAAACTCCTTTTCAGTAGTAGCATAATTCAACTGGGCATCATTCAACACTTTGCTAGCATAATAGATGGTGTGAAATACCTTCTCTTTTCTCTGACCAAGGACAACTCCTATTGCATAATCACTAGCATCACACATTATTTAAAAATTCTGATTCCAATCTGGAGCTACAATCATTGGAGCCGAAATCAATTTGTTTTCAATATGTCAAAAGCTTTTAAACATTCATCATTCATCACAAATGGTACATCTTTAACCAACAGATTACTCAAGGGCTTTGCAATTTTTGAGAAGTCTTTAATCAATCTTCTATAGAATCCTACATGACCTAAGAAACTTCTGATTCCTGTCACATTTGTTGGTGGAGGAAGTTTCTCAATAACCTTTACTTTGGCTTTATCTACTTCAATCCCCTTAGCAGAAATCTTATGCCCTAACACAATTCCTTCTGTTACCATGAAATGAAATTTTTCCCAATTAAGCACCAGATTCGTCTGAACACATCTTTTGAGGACAATATCCAAATTCGCCAAGCACCTTTGGAAGGAATTTCCAAAAACTAAGAAATCATCCATGAAGACTTCAATACATTTCTCTATTAGATCTGAAAAAATTGCCTGCATACACCTTTGAAATGTAGCTGGGGCATTACATAATCCAAATGACATCTTTCTGTAGGCAATAAAACCAAAAGGACATGTGAAGGCCGTCTTCTCTTGGTCTTTTGTAAGAGTGTTTCTAGAGGAGGGAAAAGTTCTCTAGATGTACGGATTCTTCTCCTCCGTCTACTCCCGTCCAAGCCTTCAAGAAGAGGTTCTGAATTTTTCTTGCTTCTAGTGAGAATTGCTTCCTGCATACACAAGAAAACAAGTTCCTAGAAATAATTATTGATACAAAAAGATAGAGAATAAAAAATAGAAGATAGAAAGATAAAACAAATAAAATTAGAAATACAAAAAGATAAAAACAAAAACAAAAAAAAAAGATAAACTTAAAGATACAAAAATAAAAAAATAAAATCACAAATATACAAATCCAGTCAAAGTAAATCAAAAATCACACAAATAGACTAGTTAAACCACAAGTCCCCGACAACGGCACCAAAAACTTGATAAAACCCTCGGCAAGTGTAACCGAATCGTATCAAGTAATAAACCTGGTAAGACCAACTATCGTTCTCCCAAAGGACTCACGGCCTAGACAATTGTGTGGTTTGTTGATTACTTAAGACTTGCAAAACTGATTGATTAAGATTTAAATGCAAATACTCAAAAGTAAATATGAATGCATGGATTGATCAATGGTAAGAAGAAATAAAACACGTGAATTGAAATATATGGATGATTATGTTGTTGGGGTTTATCAATTTCATCCTATCCACTCTCATGTATTCAGGAATTCATCTTTCTTCATTAATTGTTAATGCCACTTTCTCAATTACCTTAAACCCGATGTCTCGGCGAAGAAAGCCTAATCATAATCACTAGTTTACAATGTCTTGTCTCCCTAGCAATTAATCATGCATTATAGTGAACAGAAGCTTAAAGGCAACCAACCATCATACTCCTATGTCTAGGTTTATACTACTATTGGGAGAGATTCCCCAGATCTAGATTTCCCCGTATGCGTCCATATCGACAAAATCAATGATCATGACATCGAATGAGTTAAACAATGCATGCTTTGAGCAAAGAGGAAAAAGCCTAACAAATAATGAAAGAAAGCATGTATCTTAAAGAAGATTTTGAAGAACAAATTCCATACATGAGAGTTTCAAAAGGATTAGATTGATTCCCCAACAACAATAAATGTTTAGTTCACCATATTCATGATGAAACTATATGAATTACAATGACAGAATGAGAAGATAGAACCCTAGAAAGTTGAGAAAGGAGCCTTAGCATCCAAAGTCCTCCTCCAAGGGGTGAAAGAGTGTGTATATGCTTTGTCCCAACCAAAGATACTTGACCTAGGTTAAATAAAACCTTATATAGTATTCTAAAAATTACAGAAAAATGAGCCAAAGCTTATCAGAATGCTGCTTAGCGGTAAAATACCGCTCAGCGGTAAGTGCGTGACCTCTATTTCACCCCTCAACTACACTTCTGCCCCTCAGCGGTGTCAACGAGTCTTGAAGAACACCACTCAACGGTAATTTCCGCTGAGCGGCACTTGGTTCTTCTCTTCTTGTGCACTTTTTGTGTCCTTTTTTGATTCCATCTCTTTCCTACTTCTCTTCTTTCATCAAATTTATCTCAAAATCTGCAAAAACAAGGAAACCAAGCATAAAACCCATCCAACTCTCTTATTTCAAAAACTTAAACAAAAACATGATTCCAAGCTAGTTTCTAAGTCATAAATTCAAAACTCCTTCTTTCAAGACAAGTAAGTACTCAAATTAGCTCATCACAAAGACTTCAATCAAGATGTGCATATGCTTTAGTGTTCATGCAATCACACGATATCCAACAAATGCTATTTTCATGAATGATCAATCAACTAAGCATAGATGTTCCCATGTGTTCATGGAATCTTTCCTCACTAGATAAAGTGTTTCACTAAAATACACAAGTGTATAAGAGGCCACTCATCCACTCTACTATCACAATGTTGCATGAATTAACTTTGCGTTTCATTTAACCACAATAAAAAACATTCACAAGTAAATATCATCACAAGGACTTTTCTATGGCTTGTAATGTGGCTGGGCTAACAAGAAAATGGGTTTTTCTAGATCACAAAATCCTTGAGTTAAGTGAATCATCTAAACCATTCTTCCTTCTTCCCAACTTTCTTTTGCATTGAGCCTTTCTCTTTTTCTTTCTTTTCTTTTTCTTTTGATTTTCACGTGCTTTAGCTTTTGGCCCAATTCTTGTTATTTTCCCTTTCTAGGCTTCCCAACAACCTCAAACTTGAACATTTATCAATACCACAAAATATTCTCAACTCAACTCAAGGTAAAGCTTTTCAAAAAGGGTTTTCAAATCATGTTCAAGGCTAAAGGTTCAAAGGATAGAACACATAGTGTTCTCTTTTAGTGGGCTAAAATCGTGCATCTTGGCTAACAAGGGTTACCAACAAATGCCTTGATCATATGACACATACAAGCAAATGATTCAACAAAGTCATTCATGCTTTCAAAGTAATAACATTCAATCAAAAACTCTTGATCTCAAAAACCTCACATATAAGCTCATTTAGCCATTCCACATACACATCGTGCTTAGCATCATAATCACAATCACAACATCATGCATTTGTTCACAAAACTTGTGAACCATCACCTGTATCTCAGCATCTAATGCACAATCTCAATATCAATCAATATCAAAGCATCATCAAATAATACTCATCATGCATAAGTCACAAGCAAACCATCATAACAAACACAATTTCAAATTGAGTACATCAAACCCTATTCTACTAACAGAAGCAAATAAGTCCAATAATACAAAACAAAAGATAGAAAAGATCCTTCTCTAGTAATGATAACATCCATCAGTAGATGTTATCTCATCCCATGCTATAATTTGTATCTTCCTCCTCTTCATCATCCTCAGCATCTTCAAATGCGTCCTCCTCCTCATCATCTTCATCTTTTAATGTCACTGGCTTGACCCAGTAAAGCTCAATTTCCATCTTCAATGTTGGTGCTTATGTTACTGTCATCACACCAAATCATCAACTGCTTCTGGTCCACCTTCTTGACTCTCCTTGACTGTGGAGATTCAATCTCTATCACTCCATTATCTTTATATTCTTTCACAACCCACAACTTGTTTTTGAATTTTACATGTTGATAACGGTTGAAAAACCGTTATTTTTATACTTAATTTTGATAATCAATCAACCCTTTTTGACTTAGAAACTTGCTTTAACTCATATTTTTGCTTTAGTTTTGTGAATTTAATGGTTTTGGGCTAAATCCCTTTGATTTTGTAGGTTACTGGATTGATTTGAAAGAAGATTTAAAGTACCAAATGGTTGGAATGCAGAAAAGTCAATCAGAAACCAGAAAAGTCAACCAAAAAAGTCAACCAGTCAACTAGAATGCAGAAAAGTCAACCAGAGTGTAGAAAAAGTTGCGCTGAGCGGTAAATTCTGTTGAGCGGCAGTTTTGAAGTGCCAAAATCACCGTTGAGCGCCAAATTCCGCTGAGTGCAAGTGCCGCACTTACCGCTGAGTGCTAAATTCCGTTGAGCACCATTTTAAGTGGGCTTGGACCTATTTTTTGTTATTCTTATGGGCTTAGACCTAATTTCTGTTATTTTTATGTTCTATTTAAGGACTTACACGTCCTAGGTTTTATATCTTTTGATGGCTTAAGCATAGAAACACACTTTTCATCCCTTGGGGGTAGATTTGGGGATGGTGACGACTCTCCTCTTCTCTTTCTAGGGTTTTTCTATCTCTTTCATTCTTTCATTTCATTGTTCGTCTAGTTCTTCCATGACGATGGAGAAGTAAACCTTATTTGTTGTTGGGAAAGATGTAACCTCTTAAACTCTCTTGTATTTGGATTGATTCTTATTATTGATATATGCTTCTTTCATTAATTGTTAGAGATATTCTTCTTTGCTCAAATGCTTGTGATGTTTTATTCATGTATGGCATAAATCTTATGATTTGTAAGTATTAGGAGATTTCGTACTCCTAGGGTTGGACGATTTGGGGATGTGACAGCTCTTCTCTTCTCTCCCTAGGATTGTTATTGAGAGATATCTTACAAATCACGATCTGGGGAATTCTCCCAATAGGAGTATAACCCTAGACATAGGAATATGATGGTTGGTTTCCTTTAAGCTTTTGTGCGAATTAATGCATGAATAATTGCTAGGGAGACAAGACATTGTAAACTAGTAATTAGGATAAGGCTTTCTTCACCGAGACATCGGGTTTAAGGTAAATTAGAAAGTGGCATTAACATTAATGAAGAAAGATGAATTCATATATGCACGAGAGTAAGCTAGGTGAAATCTAAACCCCAACAACAATATCATCAACTTCATAAATTTTTTCTTGTGTTTAACCTCAATTGATCAAATTGCATTCATGTTTATTTTATTGCGTTTGCATCTAAAAACCCCAAATTTTGTTCTTTAGAGTCTTAATTAGTTGAGTAATCACATAACTGTTTAGTGTCGTGAGTCTCTTGGGAAACGATACTTGGTCTTACCATTTATTATTACTTGATACGATTCGGTACACTTGCCGAGGTCTTAACAAGTTTTTGACTCTGTTTTCAGGGATTAAAAATTTTTTTATCACATGTTTACCAAGTTTGAGTTGTGCTTGCATCAAGCATCATGAACCGTGCTTTCTTTGCCATCTTTTTCATCTTTCCTAACCTGTGACAAGAAACAATTTTTACCTTTGAAGCCCGGCTTTGCAGCTTTAAAGCTAGTCATGGGTACATCTTGACATGTAGCTTTATGATTAGCCTCTTCCTTTTGCATTTGCTGCTCCTCTTTGAAGACATTAAAAATCACCCTTTCTTCTTGGTCTTGAAGCACTATCATCTCTTCATCTACATTGATGATGACCTTGGCCGTTTTCATAAACGGTCTTCCAAGAATAATTGGAGTCAAATTCTCCTCCATCTCCATCACCACAAAGTCCACCAAGAATTTCAGTTTTCCCACACAAACCATAACGTCTTGCAATACACCATAAGGCTTCTTTGAAGATCCATCCGCCATTAGCAAAGTCACCTTTGTTGGTTTGACTTCAAGATCATCAATTCGCTCAAATAAAGATAAAGGAATCAAATTAACACTTGACCCTAAATCAAGTAGGGCTTTCCTTATCTTCTCCTTCCCTATGATGCAAGGAATGGTAAAACTTCCTGGATCTTTCACTTTTGGAGGAAGTGGCTTCTTCTGAATAGCTTTGCACTCATCAATCTCCTCATCTAAATATCTTTTCTTTGCGGAGACTGGCGTCATATGCTTCGCATAAGCTGGAAATTGTTGCAATGCTTCATTCAAAAGTAAATCAACCTCCAATTGATTGAAGATATCTTTAAAACGCCCAAATTGTCTCTCTTTTTCTATTCTCTCACAACCTTTTGGATAAGGAAGAATTTTTTCAAATTTTTCAAAATTTTTCTCTCCTATCTTTTCTTCTTTTTCTTTTCTCTCATCCTTTCCTTTTCTCTCTTCTTTTCTCTCTACTCTCTCTTCTTCTTCTTCTTTTCTCTAACTAAACTCTTTCAACATCCACACTCACTAAAACTTTACACTCTTCCTTAGGGTTAACCTTAGTATAAGCCCCAAAACTCTTATTAGGCATATCTTCCAACTTCTTAGCTATTTGGCCTACTTGCATCTCTAAGTTTTGAATGGCTGCTTCAGTGCTTTTGTGGTTGGAAATAGTCACATCCATAAATTGTTGAAGAGTCTCTTCCAACTTTGTTGATCTTTCATTGAGTGAAGACACTTGTTGCCATAATGATGGTTGCTGTTGTGGCCTGTTGAATTATCCTGATTGCCGAGCTTGTCCAGCTTGTCCTTGACCTTGACCCATGCTTGGGTGAGGTTTCCACCCTTGGCTGTAATTACCTTGGCGGTATGGAAATTGATTAGCCATGAAATTTACATCTTCTAAAGCCTCCACTGGAAAAGCACATTGACCATTGATATGGTCACCACCACATAGTTCACACGTCTATTGTTGTTGAACCTGTGCAACTCCCTTTAGCTCCTTTGGGAATTGAGGAAGTGTCTTTGTTAAATTCTCCAACTGTTGAGTTATGATCTTATTCTGAGTGAGCAAGGCATCATTTGATTGCAATTGTAGAACCCCTTTCTGTTGAATTGGAGTTCTCCTTTCCCTGTGTAACTCGTTATCATTAGTAGCCATATTCTCTATCAAGTCAGTTGCTTCCTCTAGAGTCTTCCATTTGATATTACCTCCAACTGAGGCATCTAACATCAACTTGGTTTGTGAACCAAGACCTCCAAGGAAAAGAAGGACTATTGCTGCTTCACCAAAGCCATGCGTGGGAGTCTTTCTCAATAAGCTTTTATACCGATCCCATGCTTGACCTAATTCAATAGACCACAACAACAACCATCAATATGGCAACAAGTATCTGCATTGAATAAGAAATCATCAAAGCTTGAAGAAACTCTTCAACAATTTATTCAGGTGACTATTTCCACCCATAAAAGCACTGAAGCTGCCCTTAGAAATTTGGAGATACAGGGTGGTCAAATGGCTAAGAAGCTGGAAGATATGCCTGACAAGAGTTTAGGGGCTAATACTGAGGTCAACCCTAAGGAAGAGTGTAAAGCTATTGTAAGTGCATATGTTGAGAGGGTGGATGAGAAGAAAGAGAGAGTTGAGTTAGAAACAAAAGAAGAAAAAGAAGAGAGAAAAGAGAGAGTGGAGAGAAAAGAAGAGATAATATGTGAGGATGAGAGAAAAGAGAAAGACAAGAAGAGGGAAGAGAAAAAATTGAGAAAAATGAAAAAATTCTTCCTTATCCTAAGGGGAGTGAAAAGATTGAAAAAGAGAGACAATATGGGCGCTTTAAAGATATCTTCAGGCAACAAATTCCTTTGAATGAAGCATTGCAAAAAATTCCAGCTTATGCAAAGCATATGAAGCAAGTCTCCACAAAGAAGAGATATCTAGATGAAAAGGGAGATTGCAGTGTTATTGAGAAGAAGCCACTTCCTCCAAAAGTGAAAGATCCAGGAAGTTTTATTATTCCTTGCGTCATTGAGAAGGAGAATATAAGGGAAGCTCTAATTGATTTAGGGTCAAGTATTAATTTGATGCCTTTATCTCTGCTCAGAAGGATTGGTGATCTTGAAGTCAAACCAACAAAGGTGACTTTGCAAATGGCGGATGGATCTTCAAAGAAACCCTATGGTGTGGCGGAAGATGTGGTGGTTTGCGTAGACAAACAAAAATTCCTAGTAGACTTTGTGGTGATAGAGATGAAGGAGCATGAGAAGGTCCTAATCATTCTTGGAAGACCGTTTATGAAAACAGCAAAGGTAATAATCAATATGGATGTGGGATGATAGTGCTTCAAGACCGAGGAGAAAAGGTGATCTTTAATGTCTTCAAAGTGGAGCAGCAGATTCAAGGGAAGGAAGTTAGTCATAAAGCTACATGTAAGGATGCCCCCTTGACTAGTTCAAAAGCTGCAAAGCTGGTCTTCAAAGGTAAAAATTGTTTATTGTCACACGTTAGGGAAGAAGAAAAAGATGGAAAAAGAAAGAAGGTTCATGATGACTTGATGGAAGCACAAATCAAACTTGGCACACCGGTAAGATTCAAGAACAAGTTGTGGGTTGTAAAAGACTATAAAGAGAATGGAGTGATAGAGATTGAAGCTCCATATTCAAGGAGAGTCAAAAAGGTGGATCGGAAACAGCTCAGGAGTTGGTGTGGTGAAAGAAAGAGGAACACCAACATTGAAGATGGAACTTGAGCTTTATTGGGTCAAGCTAATGACGTTAAAAGAACGCTTACTGGGAGGCACCCCAGTGATTTGAGAACATTAATTTCCTTAATTTTGTTATTTTGGTGATGTAATTTTATAAACTTTGAGACATTGATTTATGTTGTTTTGAGATTGTATGGTATAGCATCTACTGATGGATGCTAGGTGGTTCAGTATCTGCTGAAGGATACTAGGTTAGCAGGCACCTACTGATGGGTGTTGGTAAGAAAGATTTGCACTTCCTGAAGGGTGCTCGAGGACTTTGAGTCAGGCTCGTGACGTTAAAGAAGCGCTACCTGGGAGGCAACCCATTGATTGACTTTATCTTTGTTTGTTTTGATTTTGCTCTAGTTGCATTTTAGGGATTGAATGTATGAATGATGTGAAAACCTAAATGCATGGGGTGAGTGAGAGGCATGGGTATAGGACACCTAGGGCAAGCTAGGAAGAAGGAGAGTTGGTGCCGCAAATGCCGCTCAACGGTAATTACCGTTGAGCGCGACTGCTGCAGATTTGGGTGGACTATTTTGTTTTAATTGGGCTCAGCGGGATTAGGCCCATTAGGTTATTTTTATACCCTAGGGCGCGACTTTGCTTCCACTTTCAGATCTCCCTTTCCCCACACACTCTCAAGCACTCTCCAAAGAGTCTCTTCACTTTTCCCTTCTTCCCCTTTCACAAAATCTCTTTTTCAAACACTTCTGCACCAAGTTTCCACTCAAGTTTGGGGGTTTGGTGAGAGGATTGCTGTTAGGGGCTGATTTCTTCACTTTCTTAGAGCATTTTTCACTCATCTAGCATCTCCACCCAAGTAAGTACAAGCATTTTACATTCTAGGGTTTTTGAAAGCATGGATTGATATGAACATGGTTGTCTAAGCATGATTCTTTAGGGATTTTGATTTTTATGCTTGATTAGATGAATTAGTTGTTGTTTGAACCGATTAAAATGCTTGATTTGGGTCTGGAACTAGGAAGATTGCATGTGAGATTAGAACATGTTTTGGGCATTTTTAAAAATCTGCAGAATCGCCGCTCAGCAGAAATTTCCCCTAAGCGCGATTCCTGCAGAGTGGTTTTTTAATCTTGTTGGGTTGCTAGTTTGATGAACAAGTTTCGCTGAGGGGTTCTGTTTGCCCTTAGCGGAGATAGGAATGATCTTAGGGTGTTGTTTGTGGTTTACTAATGCTTAATGATGTTTTTTGTGGTTTTGTGAATTGTGTTTAATGTAGGAATGGCCTCCTCATCGGGCAAGGGGATCAAAGAGGAAGGATAAGGAACCAGACCGGTCCTATTCCAACAAGTTCCTTTCCCGCAAGCATGAGCGCCACTTCAATGTTGTCTAAGATAGGAGGCTATTAATGGAAAGGAAGGCTGGATTGATACCTGATTTTTCTCCACAGTTTTGAGAGCAATTGTAGAACAGGAACTGGGGAAGTGATGAGTGCATATTTATGCCCACATTTATGCTTTAAAATTCAAATTTTTTATGGGATAATTGTGCTTAAATGGTTGATTTAAAGAGGATTTGTTATGATTGGATATATTGTGTTTGGAAATAAAAGGGACTTAAAAAGTGATTTTTAGTTGCATAAATTATTCTTGGATATTCTTACATTTATTTTTGCAGCTGAAATTACAAGTTTTATTGGTCCAAATAGCAATTCAAGGGCCAAAATCAGAATTTGTTTGCAAAATAATATAAAAATGGGCCAACACGTAGAATTTGTTTGCACCTCCTAAAATCCCTAAATACACTCCTATTTCTAAAACAGGCCAACAACCAAGCCCAAACACTAAGTCTTTTCTCCTACACCCCTAAGTTCCCTATTCCTACCCCCCAAAAATTAGACTCCATCAGATGTTGCCACGTGTCACCAATCCACCATACACAGATTTAGCCAACCACGTTCTGCCACATCACCCTCCTCTGCCACATCATCATCATCTTCCACACACTGAAACCCTAATTCTTAATCCTCCTATGTGTCGCCGCCAGTGTCCACCATCAATCGTCACCACCGTCAACCTTCGTCGCTCCACGGCCATCATCATCCACCTTGTCGCAACCATCCTCACCGCCGGCCAACTTCTGCTCTCTCGCAAGCTCCACTAGTGTCACCAGACAGCCACCACGAGTCACATTCATCATCATCAACATCACGAAATCGCGCCGCCATGACTCCATCGCAAGCAACCCTTACCTCTGCAAAACACAAGCTGCCGCGAGTGCATCCAGTCTCGCCGCCATCAACCTAAAATGGAGAAAAACATCACCAACCCAGAAATCGCGAGTTCGAATCGCGAACGTCGCGCACATCCACAACCGCCGCTCCGCCACCATGCGAGTCCCCCACGCACAACTGTCGTCACGTGCGACGAATCTCTCTTGTTCGCGCCACTCAACCACCACCAAATCGTCCTCCATTGACGATCAACCTTGCCGCCACCGTGAGCACCATGGAAATCGCGGATCCCCTTCTTCTTCCTCCATGGCCGCTATCATCCATCATCTTCACCACAACACCACTACGATCAACACCGCGCCACCCAGAAACACAATCTCTCGTCAGGCCGCCACTGTCGTGCCACCGCCTGAATCATCCTCATCACCAGTCACCAGCAAGGCCGTCACCTATTACTGATCCACATCGCACAAGCCGCCGCAACCTCCTCACGCAGTTCACCTTCGCCAAACCTTAGCGCCGCTGTTCGAAAGTCATGGCGCGGGTCATCTTCTCCTTCATTCATCAGACCTGCAAACAAACCCAGAAACACAAAAATCGTCGCCATCTCCATTCGAAAATTCTGGTGTGAGAGAAGCAGAGTTCCTTCAAGCAAGCGGCGCAGGCAGAGGCACAGGAGCTCCCTTTTCCTCCAATCTGAAACCTTAATTTTGGGTGGGAAGATCAAACCTTCCACCATGTTTGTGATAGAAGGGATTTGGGAGAGGGTCTCACACATGACAAGCGGTCATTTTCAAAAGTCGTGGCTCAGCCCCGACCAGGCAGGCGATCGTGTAGGGGCCCTTATTATTTCGATTGTTCCCATTTCATGCCTAACGATGCTTGGCGTTGCGTCACTTGATGTTTTCATTTGCTTGCTTGCCTGTGGCAGGTGGGGGGTGGACCGTCTCGTGGTGTGATGCCTTGCGAACGTGACGGCGTGGAAGTTGTGATGAGGATGTTCTTGTTAGCTGGCTCCATGCCTCGCGCATCGAACGGTCAAACATGCATCCTACTCGATTGAGACCCTGTGTTTGAAATTGTTGAGAGCAACATCATTCTTCACAACCCGTCTTGGGGAGTGCATGGCGGAATGCGTGACAAGCTTTGTGGAACTGGGAAGTAACGCAGCCCTTTTGGTGTGCGGATTACTGATGACAAATTTATCAACACCGAAAAACGGCGCCACAAACTTGTTTAACCCTCGGCAAGTGTGACCGAATCGTATCAAGTAATAAACTCAGTAAGACCAAGTATCGTTTTCCCAAAGGACTCACGGCCTAGTTAGTTATATGATTTGTTGATTATTTAAGACTTGTGAACAAATTCTTGTGGTTTCAAATGTAAATGACAATAATTAAACATGTATGCATGAGTTTGATCAATGGGAAAAGAGGAACACAAACACGGAACGAATTATATGGATGAGTATGTTGTTGGGGTAATCAATTTCATCTTATCCACTCTCATATGTTTTAGGAATTCATCATTCTTTTCATCAATGTTAATGCCACTCTCTAAATTACCTTGCGAAGAAGGCCTATCCTTAATTACGAGTTCATACAATTCCTAGCATCCCTAATAATTAATTCTCAAGCACATAAGCTTAAAGGCAACCAACCTCATATCCCTATGTCTAGGCGATATTACTTTTTGGAGAAATTCCCCGGATCCAGATGTTACCGTATGTGTCCATATCACTAAAATCAATAATCATGACATCGAATGAGTTAAACAATGCATGCTTTGAGCAAAGAGGAAAAACCCTAACTAATGATGAAAGAAAGCATGTATCTCAAATAAGATGTTTAAAAACTAATTCCATATATGAGAGTTTCACAAGATTACATTGATTCCCCAACAACAAGAAGAGTTTAGTTCACCATATTCATGGTGAAACTAGATGATCAATAATGAAATAATGAAAGATAGAACCCTAGAAAGTTGAGTAGGAGAGCCCAAAATACCACCGCTCAGCGGTACCAGCGCAAAATCAAATCTCCCCTCAGCTGCACTTTCACCCCTCAGCAGAGCCAACATGTGTTCTTGAGTGCCGCTCAGCAGTACTTGCGGCTTCTCTTCTTTTGTACTTTTTGAGTTCTTTTCTAATTCCATCTCTATCCTTCTTCACTTGTTTCATCAAATTCGCCTTAAAACCTACATAAAACACTGAAATCAAGCATAAACCTGTCCAACTCTCTTATTTCTAAAAATATGAAAAAAAGCATGATTCCAAGCTAGTTTCTAAGTGTTAAAGGTTGCTTTTAGTATCAATTTTAAGCATGAAAATAACAGTTTTTCAACTGTTATCACAACCCCAAACTTAGAACTTTGCTTGTCCTCAAGCAAACAAGATGTAACTCAATCTTCTACCAATCAATACGATGCTTTACTCCATTCAAAAGTCCTCTTTTCAAGATAAGTAAATACTCAATTAAGTTCATGACAAAGACTTCAATCAAGACATGCACATGCTTTAGTGTTCACACAATCACCTAATAACCAACAAATGCTACTTTTCATGAATGATCAATCACTAAACATGGATGTTCATGTGCTTATGGAATCTTTTCTCACTAGATAAAGTGTTTCACTCAAACACACAAGTGTATAAGAGGTCATCACTCATTCACTCTACTATCACAATGTCACAAGAATTGATTTTGCCTTTCATTTAACCATAAACAAATAAATTCACAAGCATGCATCATCACAAGGACTTTTCAATGGCTTATAATGTGGTTGGGCTAACAAGAAAATTGGTTTTTCTAGATCACAAAACCCTTGAGTTAAGAGAATCATATAAACACAATCATTCTTACTTATTCCCAACTTTCCTTTGCATTGAGCTTTGCTTTTTCTTCTCTTTTCTTTCTCTTTTTCTTTTTCTTTTCACATACTTAATTTTTAACTCAATGCTTTTTATTTTCCCTTTCTATTTTCCAACAACCCGAAACTTGAACATTTATCAATACCGCAGAATATTTTCATCTTAACTCAAGGTAAAGCTTTTCAAAAAGGGTTTTCAAATCATGTTCAAGGCTAAGGGTTCAAAGGATAGAACACATAGTGCTCTCTTTTAGTGGGCTAAATTCATGCATTTGGCTAACAAAAGGGTTACCAACAAATGTCCTTGATCATATGATGCAAACAAGCAAGTGATTCAATCATAGAAAACCTGGGCAAAGTCATTCATGCTTTCAAAGTAATATCATTCAATCACAAAAACTCTGGAGCTCAAAACCTCACATATAAGCTCATTCACATTCCACATGTACACATCCTGCTTAGTATCATAATCACAATCACAACATCATGCATTTGTTTACAAAGCTTGTGAACCACCTGTATAAGCATGTAATGTGCACAATCTCAACATCAATCAATATCAAAGTATCATCAATCAATACTCATCATGCATAAGTCACAAGCAAACCATCATAACAGATAAAGTTCAAATTGAGTACATCAAACCCTATTCTAAAAACAAAAGTAAATGATAAAACAAATCCTACTCTAGTGCTTTGAAAAACTCAGCCCCAACAATGATGCTCTTTCCCAACCTCAAACTTAGATGGAAAACTAGTGAGAAAGTGAGTGGAAGAGAGATTTTCTAAAGAGGAATGAAGGAGAAATTGTAGAGAACCTTTGGAAAAGTTTTTAGGAGTGTGTGTGCAGAGAAGAATCTAAAAATAGAGGCCAAAGCGTGACTTAGGGTATAAAAATACCCTAATGGGCTCGGATTTCGCTAAGGGCCAACCTACACCCATTTTTCGATACCACCGCTTAGCGGAACTTTTGTGTTGTCCTTTTCTTCTTCCTAGCTTAACCTAGGTGCCTCCTACTCATGCCCCTCACTTGCTCCCTACAATTAAATTCTCAGATCACTCAAATATTCAATCCCTATCATGCAACTAAAGCATAATCAAAACAAACAATACAGATAAAATCAATCAACTGGGTTGCCTCCCAGGTAGCGCTTGTTTAACGTCACGAGCCTGACCCAAAATCCTCCAGCACCCTTCAGTAGATGCAAATCTTTCTTACCAACACCCATCAGTAGCTGTATACAAACATAGTTTCCTTCAGTGGATACTCTTCCGCCTAACATCCATCAGTGGATGTAAATCCTGTAACAAACTTATAACAAAAACAAAAATACCCAAAAGTTCAAAATTACATCACCAAACCAAAAATTAAAAGTTCTTAAATCACTGGGTTTCCTCCCAGCAAGTGCTCTTTTAACGTCACTAGCTTGACCCAATAAAGCTCATGTTCCATCTTCTTTTTCTTCTTTCTACTGAACTTCTTCAGAAATTTAATAAAACCAGGAACCTATTGTAGTGTCTCAATCATAAGAACTTTAATCTCCAATTTCTTGAAGATTTCCATAAAGCACTTAAATTTCTTTTCCTTCCTATGATTCTTCTTTAGATGAGGATGAGGTTTTTCATATGATTCCTTCTTCTTTCCTGTCATCTTCTTTTTCTTACTTTTCCTCTCCCTAAATTTTCTCTTTTTCTTTTCTCTTATTTTTTTCTTCCCTTCTCTTTTTCTTCTCAACTTCTTTATTTTTACACAAATTTTCTTTCTCTCTTCTCTCTCAACCACTTCTTTTTCTTTTTCTTCATCTTTATCTTTCTCACTCAACTCTTCTTTTTCTTTTCTCTCTATCTTTTCCTCATCTCTCCCTATTTTTTTCTCATAAAAAATCTTGTCACTTTCAGTGACAATGGCTTGACCTTCCTCCTTAGGGTTAACTTCAGTATTAACCTTAACGTTCAATCTCTGACTAATGTAACGAAGGTGCATCTCCATCCTTTTACATGATGCTTCAATGCTTTTCCGAGTGGAGATGGACTCCTACAAAAACTGTTGAAGTGTGTCCTCCAACGTTGGCCTTCTTTCCGATAGAGAGGGTTGTTGCTGCCATTCTTGTTGTGGTTGCCTATCAAATTGTTCGGCAGCTTGAGTGCTTTTGCAATGACAATTAGATATCTGTATGCACTGTTGAAGTGTGTCCTCCAACGTTGTCCTTCTTCCCGATAGAGAGGGTTGTTTCTGCCATTGTTGTGGTGGTTGATTCTTAAATTGTTCGACAACTTGCCAAAATTGACTTTGATCCATGCTTAAGTGAGGTTCTCACCAGTGGTTGAAATTACTTTGGTATAATTGAGTGCCCATATAGTTAAATTCTTGTCCGAATTGCATCCTGCAAGCATTAGGCACAAAACTCTAGAAAATATTTGTTAGCACAAAAAAATATAGAAGATAAAAACAGAAAACAGAAAAATAAAAACAGAAAAATAAAATAAAATAAAAACCGCAAAAAAAGAAAATAAAATAAAATAAAATAAAATAATAATCGAAAAATAAAATAAAATAAAATAAAAACATAAAATAAAAACATAAAAATAAAAACAAAAATTCAAATTTCAAAATTCAAAATTTCAAAATTCAAAATTCAAGCAAAGATAATATATAATCACACAAATAAACTAGTTAAACCACGAGTCCCCGACAACTGCGCCAAAAACTTGATGACAAATTTATGAACACCGAAAAACGGCGCCACAAACTTGTTTAACCCTCGGCAAGTGTGACTGAATCTTATCAAGTAATAAACTCGGTAAGACCAACTATCGTTTTCCCAAAGGACTCACGGCCTAGTTAGTTATATGATTTGTTGATTATTTAAGACTTGTGAACAAATTCTTGTGGTTTCAAATGCAAAAGACAATAATTAAACATGTATGCATGAGTTTGATCAATGGGAAAATAGGAACACAAACACGGAACGAATTATATGGATGAGTATGTTGTTGGGGTAATCAATTTCATCTTATCCACTCTCATATATTTTAGGAATTCATCATTCTTTTCACCAATGTTAATGCCACTCTCTAAATTACCTTGCGAAGAAGGCCTATCCTTAATTACGAGTTCATACAATTCCTAGCATCCCTAATAATTAATTCTGAAGCACATAAGCTTAAAGGCAACCAACCTCATATCCCTATGTCTAGGCGATATTACTTTTGGGAGAAATTCCCTGGATCCAGATTTTACCGTATGTGTCCATATCACTAAAATCAATAATCATGACATCGAATGAGTTAAACAATGCATGCTCTGAGCAAAGAGGAAAAACCCTAACTAATGATGAAAGAAAGCATGTATCTC
>JAHCHA010012390.1:0-12153 GCA_027742795.1 Vigna hirtella | reverse complement strand
ATTGAATTTGCAATTTGAAAGGAAAATTTGATTGCTTAAAATGAATCTTAATTAGTTTAAGATAATAATCATAGTTGTGATTTTTTAAATTTCGTGTTCCACAAGAAAGTTGGAGCTTTTCCATCCTTCTTTTAAATTTTGAAACTTAATAAAATAAAATAAAACACCACTTCTTAGGTAAGATTAATGAATCCAAACTCTTCACTTTTTTTTTATTAAGATATTTGACTCCACATAGGGTGCATTCCAGGAGAAATTTCTGCACGTGGAACACCTGGATCACTATGTGTAAAGACGAAAATGATGCAGTGGTCACTTTCAATGACGAGCTTAAATCATTAGTTGATCGTTTCAATAAAGAATTCCCTGATTCTAAATTTATTTTTATTAACACTATTGAAGCGATACTAACTGGAACGACTAAAAACGTCCAAGGTAAACAATCTTTAGTTCTTATACCCAAAGCTATAGGAATACCAGAGAAGTCTATTGATATATTTGATAAACCACCTGACAACATATACATACACGGATTTTGTATAATTTACTTAAAACTATGACTGACCCAAATGCATGTAAGCAATTTCTACAATACTATAATATGTTAATGAGGTTAAAAAATGAAATGTTTAGAGATATATTAACTTTGGTTGGTGGCAGCAGATGTTAATGCAGGGCTTGTTGATGTTGTTTCATGCTGCAAAGTTGGGTCGAATGGGCTGTGTATCCCAAATGAGAAGCCATGCAAGAACAGAAATGTAAGGCCATTTTTTGATTCATATCATCCAAGTGATTTCGCTAAGGAAGCCAATACAGCAATTGCTTATAACGATGTAAGTACCAAAGCTGCGTACCCAATGGATATCAGTCACCTTGTCAAGTTATAAAGAAAAAGTTGGAAACTTAGAGTTCAATAAAATTTAGACTTAGTTTGATTTTTAATTCTGTCATTTGTATACACACTGCCATATTTATGTCATCTTCATTTCTCTATAATGTCATTTATAATGAAGCTACAACTTAATTGGTCACCACCACTGTACACCAACAAATTAATTTGTATTCATGGCATTTTTATTTTTCTTTATCACATTTGTTTTTGTTATTTTTATTTTATTTTGTGTAATACTTTTCCTATCATTTTCGATACAGGGTACAATTTTTTAATTACACATTACATATTATAAAATTTATTAAAGTTAAAGATATATATATATATTCAATACTTCTGAATTTTTCTTTAACTTTGGATGAATTATTTTTTAGTTTTTTCATTCAATATTGAAATATATTAAATTATCTTTAATAAAAAATATTTCTATTTAAATTAATTACTTCATACTTATATCATATTTTAGCTATTAAATCTGAATTTAGTTACCGATCTTTAGTCACTTATAAGTAAGAGAGTGTGTTTGTGTGTCTAAGCATGTTTATAATTTATTTTATACAAAAGTCATAACTTTTCTCGTTGTCTAATAAAGCAATAAAGAGTAGATATAAGTGATAATAAAAAAATGTTATAAATTTAGTCTTTATATATTTTTTCTGTCAATTATTTTAATTAACATTATAATTTGAAAATAATACACTTGTAAGTTGCAAAATGAATAAAATACCAAGTGCTAGCGATAAAAGATGTAAGATCAGTTTATTGAAGTCAGAGTATAGAATTTAAAATAAATCGAGAATGAAAATTATATTGTGATAAAAGTTACAAATAGTTTAAACGAACCTACTATTTATTTATTATAAACTTTATTTTTATTTAATTATAACTTTTTTATAATTTCTCTAAGTTTCTTTACTATAGTTGTCAATCAATATGATTGGATACAATTTTTTGAAGAGTTGACAAATGATAAATAAAAATAGACCTATCATAATTGGTTTTGCCTTTTTTTTTCTCTTTTTCTTTGTGGGAGTTTTATATTTATATGTTTAAATCAAAAATGAGGAGTATGAATTTCTTATTGATATGTGAGTAAGTGGAAGGGTTGGGTGGCAGTGTTTTTAAAAGTTTGGCTTGGTTGTCTATAATTTTTATGATGAGATCCTATTTTTAAAGAGACAACATATGATGTAGACCCATACGAAATTTGAGTCAGGTTCCCTACAATTGGTTTTATGTATTTTTTTTTCTTCTCATTTTTATCATATATGGGAGTTTTATACTTCATTTAACTAAGGAGTATGAATTTACTATTCTTCTCTAAGTAGAAGAGTTGCGTGAGAATGTTTTTAAAAATGTGGTTTGGTTGTGTATAGTATACTAAGTTTTAAATTATCAATGTGCATAGTTTGATGAGGTTAGGTGTTAAACATATATTTGTTGCAAAATAATTTTGTTATTGTTTGAACTCGTGGTAGATTGAGTTAATCTACAAATTTATCTACAAACTCAGGTTTATATTTCTTTTATTTCTTTTTTCATTTTACAACTAAATTTTTAATTATATTTTTCAATTTCTTGTTCACGTATGATAGTGTGATAAATTATTATTACTATTATTATTAATTATACTTATAATTATATGATAATTAGTTGTTTATAAGATTTACAACAAACAACACCAAGAAGTCAAAGAGCTACTATAACACAGATATATGTATACTAAATATCATGAGGTCGATAAGAAAAAAATTAATTAGTTATGTATTGATATTATATTTCTAATCCAAATTTTATTATTTATACGTTGTATATCTTACTTTAATAGTTATTTTGAAATGTTTTGTTCACATGTTCTGCTTGAGATATATAGTTATACTGATCATGCACTTTTTTTCACATTGTTTTCAAAATTACTAATTAGTATAAAATGTATTGTGATCCACAGAATTTTGTAGAATAGAATAATAGGTAAAGATACATTTAATTGTAAAATCTAAAATACAACATTCTTATGATTTTTTTAAAATGCATTAATACTTTAAATTGATTTTAAATTCGTATTTTTTTTAAATCTTATGATTTTACGAATCTTTTAAAATCCAAGTCATAAAAAAATCAATAAAAAACTCATTCAATTCTTGTAAGACCTTTTAAAATCTATACAACTTTTTAATTTGAAAATATATTTTGAAATCTCAATTGGATCCACCAAAAATCTTATTTTTAATTTATTTAAAATAGTTGTTTCACTTTTTTCATGCGGGTGTGGACTTTGGATAAGCATAAAAAAATTGTTTAAGTACCTAACAACTTTTATGAAAATTAAAATGAAATATAAATTAAGTAAAAGTGAAATTTTTTTATGTTTTAAATTTTAATAAAGTTTGATTTTTAAATTTTAAAAGTAATAAATATAGTCCATTTAATCTATTTTTGTGAAACATTTTTTTTATGTTAAATTACATTTCAGGTAACACTTGAACTCATATCATTTAACATGTTGTAAGACCCACACATGAACTTCTTTTGATGTCAGTGAATCATGTGTATGTTTCTGAAAATCAAGGAAAAAAAAACAATTGTGACACTTCCAATCAAAGAAACTTTCGGCTATCAATTTCTATACAAATACTACATATTTAGTATTTTACAACTACAAATCGGAATTAAATTAAAAAAAAATAATTATATAATATTTTGTACTACAGTAAAAATACATATGTAATTAATAAAATATTCTCATCTCAACTATCGATGTATAGTTGACAAAGTTCTTCTAACATGTAAGTTTTAACTTATATATGATTTATGACTTATAATCTCAACAAATAATTTTCTTCCTAGGTAGACTTTGTATTTCAAAGTAAGGAGTTCTAATGCACATAGATTTTATAAGAAAAAGATTTTAAACAAGGTATAATTTATTGTATTAAAATGTTAATTTTTTAATTGTTTGTTGCGTCTCTTTCCATTTTCTTGAATTTCTTATATTTTACTGTTAGATTTAGTATTGGGGAATTCACAGTGATGTCAGTTTTAATTAAAATTATAAACATAGACAGATTCAGAAAAAAATAACATAAATGTATCAAGATTTGCTCGAAAAACATTACTTGTGCACTATTTCAAAATAGGAAAATATTTCTTTAACCACAAAATGTTGACACAGTTTTGACAACGTCACGTGGTGGTTGTCAATTAGCCGAAGTTTAAAAACATGAATTAAGTTTTTTATAATGAGGCAGGGGCATATTTGGAAGCAAAAAGAAATTGGAATTTCAGTTTCGTGGTTAGTTTGATTGGCATTGGCACGGTTTCGTTCTCTCCTTCTCTCATCACTGTGGTATCACTCTCTGTGCGTTCTTGTCTCTCTCGTTCTCTCATCACTCTCGTATCACTCTCTTGTTCTCTCATCACTCTCGTATCACTCTCTCTCGCTCATCTGTCTATCTTTCTCGCGCTGTGCCATTTTTATGGCATTGTTGTGGGTGTCTTGTGCGTTGTGTTTGTGCGCCGTTGAAGCCCTCTACCATATTTCTCTTGTGCGTTGTGGCTGTGTTGTTAGTTTTTGGTAAGTCGAAGTGGTCGAACACTAACCTAATCTCCACTATAGACGTTTTGTTCTTTGTCGAAACCTAACGATTTTGTGGGCATTGGTTATGAATGCAGGTCAAATGGCAACCGGAAAACCAAATGTAAGATTAAAATGTAATTTTTTATTTGTATGAATGATTTTTTATCCTTTAAGACTGTTAGTATTTATTGAATTTTTGTTAATGTTTTGTAGTGGCGGCTTCGTATCTCCATGGATTCAGCGCCCATTCTTGAAATGAATAGGTTACTAGGAGATGCTCATATAGAGTGTATTAGGATGACCCCTTTTAAGTGGTGCTTGAACATTTTAAACCCTCTTGAGGTGAATTTAAAATTATTGAAGGTGATGGTCAAACGGTGGGCTGGCCATGATGTTAGTTTTAGGGCTTGTCAACAATTGGTTCCATTTACTGTTCTTGATGTCTTCCTGGCCACAGGTTTATATATAGGTGGTTTAGACATCCCTTTCGATGAATAGGTAGTTGGATTGGTTGGTCAGATGTTTAATCCGAAAACCACCACAAAGAAGGAGCTGATTGAAAGGTTTCATTTGATTGTCCGAGATGAGGAGATAGAGGTTGATGAAGGGTGTAGGTTATACATATTAGTTTGTTTAGTTTCATTTTTTTTTCCTAGGAAGTCTAGGCATGTTTCTAACATGCCTTGTGCAATGTTAGATGACTAAGATAGTTTATTTTTATATGATTGGGCGTCTGGTGTACATAAACACATTGTACAAAGTTTAAATAAATGTATGAAGAAAATTCTGTCTGGACGAATCGACAAGTCACTCAGTCTTAGTGGCAATGTTGCTGTGTTGCAAGTAACATGATTTATTGAATTAAAATCTGAAAGCAATGTAAAAAATGGGTAATTATTTGTTTTGATATTTTAAGGCTTGGGCGGTGGAAAGACTGTCTTTTCAGTCGTTTCAACGTGGGTTGAGGGTGCAACAACAACATAGATAGAGTTTTTTTCTTCAAGTGTAAGATCTTCTTCATCGGTAATAGTTTATAGTTTCTTGTAAGTTATCATTGTTATAAAATGTTTTTATTTTAATAATTTTATACTATTAAAGTGGAATGTTACATTTAAGTAAACAAAACTAACGAAAATAAAGACCAAAATGATATTAGGCCAACCAAAAATATAAACTAAAACGATTATAAGAAACTAAAACATCATTTCCTTCTAGAAAAGATTTAAAGATATATACCGAAAAACCAACTAAAAGCTACAACACAAACAAATTAATCAAACACAACTTCAATCGATAGTTAAATAAAGCAACAACTACAAATAATAATATTTTTTTACCTTAAATAATTCAAAATTTATGAGTAATTATACTTTAGAGTATAATCGTATTTTCATGTTAAAATTTGAAAATAAAAAGTCATACAAATATAGACACACAAATATATATAGAAATATATTAACACGTGGAATTATAGATATGGTTATTTTTTTAATTGTTAATATTAAGATTAAAAATATAGATGTGAATCTTTTGGTGCTAAATTGATATAATAAATTATTAGTGACATAATGATATGACAAAAATTTTGAATTATATTTTTTAATTAAATATTATATTAAATTAAATATTTTAACTTATCTTTCAGCGTTGTTCCTAAATTTATGGTATAGGAATGATTTGTTATTAATAATAATAATAATAAAGATAATAATAATAATAACAATAATAATAATAATAATAGTAATGCTAATAAGTTAATTTAAATGCTAATGTTAACATAATGACAATAATAGTGATAATATCTAGAATGTTAATAATTATAATAATAAAAAGGTAACACTGTTAATAATACAAAAAATTATTATTATTATTATACTAATAATAATAATATTAAAAAACAATATTTGAATATGGATTTGATTGTGTTAAATTATAAAATTAATATATAATAGTTGGTTAGTGATGTGTAATAAAATAATATGGTTTTATGATTAAAATTTATAATCAAAGTTTTTAGTTATATATTATATTAAAACGATATGTGTATGCAAAGGTAATTGTTAAAGTAAAATGTAGATATATTATGAAATATGATCCTTCTAATAAAATAAATACAACGCAAAGTTATTATTAAAATTTGTAAATAGAAACACGTGCAAAAATTAAAATATATTAGCATGTGAAATAATAGATATTGTTGTTTTTTTATCATAAATATTAAGATTAAAAATTAACATTTGATGTGAATTTATTTGTGTCCAATTATAAAATTAATATAATAATTTATTAATACATGTAATGATAGGACTAAAATTTCAAATTAGACATATTAAATCAAATGTTCTAGCTTGATTTTTTATTGGTGTTGTTCCTTACACATACTTCTAATATTTTATTATAATAATAGTAATGTGTCAGGCCTCGTTTTAAGCACCCCAAACCCCACCTGTTTAATTATAATTAATGCACAAAAACCCTGCTCATATGCATTAAAAACGTACTTAGAAAACCCTCTGAGCGGACGCCAGGTGTCAATAAAAGAGAATCAGAAAATCAGTTAGTGGGATACAGGTGTCAGCAGAAGAACGGACGTTCATTTTTAAACAAAACAGAACCTTCTGAAATCCGCGTCACTCTTCTGCATGCACCTTCTTCTTCCCAAAATTCTGACTTTCCATTTCTCCTCCTTCTCTCTAGAAAACCTTTCCTTCTCTCTACTGTAACTCATCCCCCTTCCTCTGATCCCATTTCAGAAACCGTAGAAGTACTCCCGACGCCGTAAGCTTCAGTTTGGACCGAACAGTTTCAGAGTCTGAAGCCGGTAAGTTCCCATCTCTACTTGTTCGTTCATAGGTTTCATGCAAAACCAAGTTTTGGTTGCATACAGGAGTATAATCTAAATCCTTCTGTATATTTTTATGGTTAGACTTAGTTGGAGGAATTAAGAAAATCGTTGAGGGTAGAAGGCTGTAGTTGGGCGAGTCAAAATTCTTAGACGTTCACCACTGATCCAGGTAAGGGAAGCTTATTCAGTTTAATTCTTGTGTATGTGTTTTGCTGTATGAACGTTATGTGAGTTGTATGAAGCATGAAATGATGATATTTGATTTTTGGGTATATGATTATGATTATGAGTTGATGTATGAGAAAAATGAAATGGACTATGATATGAGTATTTGAAAGTATGAAAGTTTATGCTGAGAATTGAGTATAATGTAATGAAACTGTGAATATGAATTTCCTATGATAATGAGCGTTCGTCATTGAACGGTCCTTGACCGTTCGGTGCTGTTAATAGACTTCTTTGAATTGAATTCTTTCATTTGGAAAGATTTCTAGTTGAGGACGAACGCCCTCTTGTATTAAGTGCTTCGTTTGAGCGTTCGGCCAAACGTAGATGCCTGAGTGTTATGTGAGAAATTGAGAAGATTATAAATATACCTTTGGACACTTAGTCATTTCTAAATCCAGACTTCACCATCTCGTATTATAATTATTCTATTTTTATTCTGAGTTAAATAAGCAATGGGTCCCGACCCAAAGCGTACGTTATTAGTGGCGCTCGGTCTTATACCGAACGCTCGTCCTTGTTTTAATTACCAAATGGATGTAAATAGCGTTCGTCCAAATCACCTTTATCTCCGCATACTACGTCCGGTCATTGACTGGCAGTTAGTTTATATAATGGAATTATTCCCGGTATAGTCATTCAATCGTCTTGAGGTATTTTATCCATTTGGATTCGGCCTAGAGCCTTGGTAATTAACTTATTCTGAGTATTGATCGGATCGTTCTAGAGTCAGTTCATTCAACTGATTCGAGTGGTAATGACGCTCGTCATTCGATATGTGTCGGTCTTATTCTATTCTGAAATGAAGATTTCTCGGTCTCGGTTTTCACGTTCGTCCTCGTTATGAAGAGGGCTGAACGCTCGTTATTTTAAGTAAGTAGAACGGATGATGAAAATGATATTAAAGTGAAAAGTTATAAAGAATGAACAGTATATGAGATGAAATGATGGTTGTGGATTTTGAACGAGCGTTCCGGGGAGGAATGACTCATGTATGAAAGAAAGTGGGAATTTGTAAAGTATGAAGGTGGACAAAGCTTAGCTGGCGATTCATCCTGATGTTCCGTGAGTGCTCGTCCTCAAGTAGAGGGGAGTATGTCATGTGTGGGAACGGCAGGAGGTCCTAGTCCATAAATGTAACTTGGACGGAACGGACTAACCTCAGGTAGTAATTGATGAGAATTCCGGTTACTCTACCTGGGTGCACGAACGTCGTAGCTACACAGAATTCATACAGTCCGGACAGTCAGTCTAGTATCAGGAATTGATTGAGTTAAAGAATTGATTGAATCATGTGTTGTGAAATATTTGATATGTTTGATGTACTATGAAATGTATGTGATTACTTGAATTAAATTCAATAAGCTTACCCTGTGTTTCTTTGTGTTGTCTTGTTGTACGTCCGTCTTGTCTTGCAATGATCATCCGTGTGGATGTGAGCAGATGGAGAGCACTGCTTGAGGATGCACTCGAAGATGAAGTTTTAGAAGAAGAAAACCTCGTCGAGGTTGAGGTGAAGGCCGAACAGTAGAGCGTTCGGTTACCTGTTAGTTTAGTTAGATTAGAGTACTTTATTAGAACGACTCCTTCCTCTTTTGTTTAACTTGGTCGTTCGGTATATCTGTTTTGTAAACCGTTCGGTTAGGTATGCTTAGGTCGAGCGTGGTTATTGTATTTAACTTCTGGTAAGGCCGTTCGGCCAAAACCTTTCTGGTTTTGTATTAAGACTGATTTGGTTTATCATTAAATGTAATTAATTCTATTATATGGTGTTTACTGTATTTTTGGTATGTTACATAATGACACGAAAATTATTATGTCTTTATAATACAAATTATACTAATAATAATCAATATAATACAAATAATAATAATAAGACTTCTGATACTACTAATACCAATACTATTGTTACTAATACAAATATTAATTCAAATAATAATACTAAAACTAATACTAATACTAACACCAACAATAATATTAATGCTAATAATACTAACACTAATATTACTAATTAATAATACTAACAATCCTATTAATACTAATACTAATAGTAATAATACCAATAATAATTATAATAATATAAACAATAATAGTAAAAAAAACTAATATCACCAATAATCATAATTATACTAATAATAAAAATAATACAGTATAATAAAAAAAACTTGTAATATTCATTCTACTAATATCAATACTGCTAAAACTTATATTAATCCAAATAATAATACTAATACTACCAATTGATAAATATATTGACCCTGCGTAAGAGTTTTATATTGACCCTGCGTTGAAAAGAAGAAAGATTCACAAACCTATCCTATTTTTCCTTCCAAAATTCCAAAATGTATTGTTTTCTTCATCGGGCTTCATGCTTCGTCTTACGCAAAAAACTTACGAGAACACGGTGCGGTGCCTCGCCGGTGCCAAGCACTCCGGGTGGCTGTGCAGCGACACAGAGTCCGATAAAGATAATAAAGAGAAGTTATGGACGCCAGACTCTGAGGGGAAGAAATTCTTTATTTTCCTTAAAAAGAAAGCAAAGGAGTCCGAAAAGATTCGGCGATTCTAGGAAGAGAAGGAAAGGAAGTTAAAGTTATAGTTGGGAGAGAAGGAAAGCAAGTTGGGAGAGAAGGAAAAGATGTTGAAGTTACTGTTGTTAATCAATTCTATTCCAGAAAGCTATGAGGAGTTGGAGAAAGCTCCCGAAATTATTAACTTGTTCGATATAGAATTCTTCAAGTATCACTAGTGGAAAAATGACATTTTATAACGTACAAAAATAATCTTTTATAACATAGTTACTGGGGACATAGTTCTGGACGATATAATAAGTCTGCGCTTTTATAACGTAGCAGAAATTTACGTTATTATAACGTAGTTTCTAAAATTCGTCATAATATGCGCTGTTTATTATTTACAAATTTTTATTTGTTCGTTATAATAGGTAAAAGGTATTATGACGTAAAAAATTTTGTACGTTATAATATTTGATCTATTATATAGTATATATTTTTTGTACGTTATAATATGTGATCAGCGTATCATGACGTACATTGTTTAGTACGTTATAATATATATGTTTTTTAAAAAGAAATTAATTATTACATTTGAAAATTATAATAATATATTTGTATTATCATCTCATTCAATCAATTTATAATATAATTTTGAAATGTAATAATTATTTTTTTTAAAAAAAACATATATATTATAACGTACAAAAAATATATACTATATAATAGATCACATATTATCACGTACAAAATTTTTTACGTCATAATACCTTTCACCTATTATAACATATTATAACGTAAATTTCTGCTACGTTATAAAATGCACAGACTTATTATATCGCCCAGAACTATGTCCCCAGTAACTATGTTATAAAAGATCATTTTTGTACGTTATAAAATGTCATTTTTCCACTAGTGACGTATAACATTTTGCTTGAAAATTTGTACTCAAAGGGTAATTTCGAGGATGGTGACAAGGTGTGGGGAGAAATGGTTGCAAAGGATGTTACTCCTTCCAAATTGATGGGGTTGGCCAAGAATAAGAATAAGAGCATGAGTGACGCTGTTCAGCTTTTCAATAAAATGAAGGAGGAGTATGTGATGCCTGACATCTTTTGCGTCAATGCTATCATCCAAGGTTTTGTGAATGAGGATAATTTGGATAAAGCTAAGGAGTGGTTTAATGAGATTAAAAACTTTAATCTTTACCCACATAAAAGCACTTTTGATATCTTGTTCCCTTCTTGTGTAAGAAGGGTGATTTGAAGACCCTAATTAAGATGTGCTACTACGAGATTTTCTATGCGCTGTCCCCTGTTAACCCGTGGATGCTGGAGCTTGCAGTGGATAAGCTGTTCCATGAGGGCATGGATTTAAAGGCAATGAAGATTGTGGTTAATGCAAAAACTTTCTTGTACTATGAGTTAAATGTTGTTGATGAGAAAACCCTAGCTGCCATACACAAATATTATGGTTGTTGATGTACACAAATATAAAGGGCTCTTCTAGACTTGTAAAAAGGTTGAATGTTTCTAGTAAAATTACCTTATATTTGATCATATGTGAGAGTGCTCTCTAGTACAGTGTGCCCTCTTGTATAGTGTGCCTTCTTCCCTTAGTCTCATCTTGAACATAGAGCTCAAGGCAAGCCCATTTATCTTGAGTTGGTGAACCTTAGTGTCCCTTTAAGCGATGTGCTCCACCTTGAATCCCCTACCCCTTTCAAGTCTTCCATCTTTTACTTCATCTTTTCTACTCTTTTGGTTCCTTATATCATGTTTACTATTTGACACTTGTGTTCCATTTTGTGTTCTTTGTTTTAGTTTCCTTTAATTGAATCCTCTCCTTCTTTCAATTAATGTTTTAGTACAAGATTTTCGCTGACGCTAAATTGGCAAATATCAATCAGTACAATGATACATAAAAGTGCATTAGTGGTGAATAGAGAGTACAAAATGGTTGGTGTACTACATTGAACAACTTAAGATTGAAACTGTAAAATAATTCTAGAGGGCTTAATTGATCCCTCTCATAATCTTCTATTTATAAAAATAATTCTACTAATATCAATACTGCTAAAACTTATATTAATCCAAATAAT
>JAHCHA010012388.1:60022-84312 GCA_027742795.1 Vigna hirtella | reverse complement strand
GTGAAAGAAGTGAAGAAGGAGAGAGATGAAATCAGAAAAGACACCAAAAAGTGCAAAAGGAGAAGCCGCAAGTACCGCTCAGCGGCAGTTTACCGCTGAGCGGCACTCAGGAGTTCACGTTGGAACCGCTGAGGGGCAAAATGGCCGCTGAGGGGAAGAAACTACTAACGCACTCACCGCTGAGCGGTATTTTACCGCTGAGCGGCACACTTATGGGCTTGGGCCTAGATTTTCTGTAATTTTAGAATAGTATATAAGCTTTGGGACGTCCTAGGGTTTGTATCTTTGGCAGAAACGAAGCAAACACTCTCTCTTCCACCCCTTTGAAGGAGGATCTTGGATGCTCAGGCTACCTCTTCACCTTTCTAGGGTTTTATCCTTCATTCTTTCATTATTGTTCATCTAGGTTCACCATGAATATGGTGAACTAAACCTTGTATGTTTGTTGGGGAATCAATGTAATCTTTTGAAGCTCTCATATATGGAATTTGTGCTTGCATCTTAATCTAAGACTTATGCTTTCTTTCATCATTAGTTAGGGTTTTTCCTCTTTGCTCAATGCTTGCTTTGTTTAACTCATTCAATGCATGATTATTGGTTTTGTCGATACGGGAACGTACGGGGAAGTCTAGATCTGGGGAATTACTCCCAATAGTATATTGGTTGCCGTTAAGCTCCTGTGCTAAAAGAACTAATTATTAGGAATGCTAGGAATCGTATGAACTCGTAATTAGGGATAGACCTTCTTGACAAGGTAATTTAGAGAGTGGCATTAACAATGATGACTTGAATGTTGAATTCCTAAAATATATGAGAGTGGATAACATGAAATTGACCCCCAACAACATATTCATCAATATATTTCGTTGAAAGTGCTTGTCTTTTGTTTTAGCCATTGATCAACCTCATGCATACATGTTTATTTTCGTCTTTTGCATAGTAAAATCCAATTATTTTGTTCTTAAGTCTTAGCTAATCAACGAATCACATAACTAAACTAGGCCGTGAGTCCTTTGGGAGAACGATACTTGGTCTTACCGAGTTTATTACTTGAAACGATTCGGTCATACTTGCCGATTGTTGAACAAGTTTGTGACATCATATTTTGGTGATCATAAATTTGTGCATCAATACACATCCTGCTTAGCACCATAATCACAATCACAACATCATGCATTTGTTCACAATGCTTGTGAATCACCTGTATAAGCATCTAATGTGCACATCTCAACAACAAACAATATCAAAGCATCATCAGGCATTACTTATCAAACAATAATCATAAGCAAACCATCATAACAGACAAAGTTTCCAATTGAGTACATCAAACCCTATTCTACTAACAGAAACAAATAAGTTTAGAACAAAATAGAAGATAAAGCAAATCCTACTCTGGTGCAGATAGCATCCATCAGTGAATGCTATCTCAGTTCCTCATCAACTCATGTTGTCGTCAGAGTCTTCTTCCTCTCCTTCTTCTTGGATCCTATAGTCTTGATTCTTTTTGTCCAATGAGGAGGCCATCCCTGCATCAAATATAATTCACAAAACCACAAGATACATTGTTAAGCATTAGTAAACCACAATGAAGAAATCAGCCTGTTCAATGATACACTCTCCCAACCCCAAACTTAGATGGAAAACTAGTGAGAAAATGAGTGGAAGGGAGATTTTCTAAAGAGGAATGAAAGGAAAAATGTAGAGAACCTTTAGAAAATTATTTAGGAGTATGTGTGCAAAAAAGAATCTGAAAATAGAATCCAAACCACGACTTAGGGTATTAAAATACCCCAATGGGCTCGGGTTCCGCTAAGGGCAACCTAAGCCCATTCTGCGACACTACCGCTCAACGGTAATTTGCCGCTCAACGGTACTTTCGGGAAGTGCTTTTCTTCTTCCTAGCTTAACCTAGGTGCCTCCTACTCATGCCCCTCACTGGTTCCCTGCAATTAAATTCTAAGATCACTTATGCAAATTCCTATCATGCAACTAAAGCAGAACAAACAAAAATATAATCAATCAATTGGGTTGCGTCCCAGGTACCGCTTGTTTAACGTCACGAGCTTGACCCAAAATCCTCCAACACCCTTCAGTAGATGCAAATCTTTCTTACCAACACCCATTAGTAGGTGTATACAAACATAGTATCCTTCAGTAGATACTCTTCCGCCTAACATCCATTAGTAGATGAAAACCCTATAACAAAATTATAACAAAAACAAAAATATCCAAAAGTTCAGAATTACATCACCAAACCAAAAATTAAAAGTTCTTAAATCACTAGGTTGCCTCCCAGCAAGCGCTCTTTTAACGTCACTAGCTTGACCCAATAAAGTTCAAGTTCCATCTTCTTTTTCTTCTTCTTTCTACTGAACTTCTTTAGGAATTTGATAAAACCAGGAACATGTTGCAGTGTCTCAATCATAGGAACTTTAATCTCCAATTTCTTGAAGATTTCCATAAAGCACTTAAATTTCTTTTCCTTCCTATGATTCTTCTTTAGATGAGGATAAGGTTTTTCATATGATTCCTTCTTCTTTCCTCTCATCTTCTTTTTCTTACTTTTCCTCTCCCCAAATTTTCTCTTTTTCTTTTCTCTTATTTTTTTTCTTCCCTTCTCTTTTTCTTCTCAACTTCTTTATTTTCACACAAATTTTCTTTCTCTCTTCTCTCTCAACCACTTCTTTTTCTTTTTCTTCATCTTTATTTTTCTCACTCAACTCTTCTTTTTCTTTTCTCTCTATCTTTTCCTCATCTCTCCCAATTTTTTTCTCAGTAAAAATCTTGTCACTTTCAATGACAATGGCTTGACCTTCCTCCTTAGGGTTAACTTCAGTATTAACCTTAACGTTCAATCTCTGACTAATGTAACGAAGGTGCATCTCCATCCTTTTTAATGATGTTTCAATGCTTTTCTGAGTAGAGATGGAATTTTTCAAAAATGGTTGAAGGGTGTCATCCAAACTTTCTGATAGAGAGGGTTGTTGTTGCCATTATTGTGGTGGCGGCCTATCAAATTCTTCGACAGCTTGAGTGCTTTTGTGATGACATTTAGATATCTGTATGTACTGTTGAAGTGCATCCTCCAACGTTATCCTTCTTCCCGATAGAAAGGGTTTTTGCTGCCTTTGTTGTGGTGGTTGATTTTTAAATTGATAGCTTGCCAAAATTGATTTTTATCCATGCTTGAGTGAGGTTCCCACCAGTGGTTGAAATTACCTTAATAGAATTGAGTGCCCATATAGTTAAATTCTTGTCCGAATTGCATCCTGCAAACATTAGGCACAAAACTCTAACAAATATTTGTTAGCACAAATTAATATAGAAGGAGATATAAAATAAGAGATAAGAAGATAGAATAAAAATACAAAAAATGAAAACAGAAAAATAAAAACAGAAAACAGAAAAAAATAAAAACAGAAAATAAAACAAAATAAAATAAAATAAAATAAAAACAGAAATTCAAAATTCAAGTCAAAGATAATCAATAATCACACAAATGAACAAGTTAAACCACGAGTCCCCGGCAACGGCTCCAAAAACTTGATGACAAATTTATGAACACCGAAAAACGGCGCCACAAACTTCTTTAACAATCGGCAAGTGTGACCGAATCGTATCAAGTAATAAAACTAGGTAAGACCAAGTATCGTTTTCCCAAAGGACTCACGACCTAGTTTAGCTATATGATTTGTTGATTATTTGAGACTTGTGAACAAATGATTTTAGGTTTAAATGCAAAAGACAGTAACTAAATATGTATGCATGAATTTGATCAATGGAAAAGCAGAATACAAACACTTTAATGAATTAGATGGATGAGTATGTTGTTGGGGTTATCAATTTCATCTTATCCACTCTCATATACTTTTAGGAATTCATCATTCTTTTCATCAATGCTAATGTCACTCTCTAAATCACCTTGCAAGAAGGCCTATCCTTAATTACGAGTTCATACAATTCCTAGCATTCCTAGTAATTAATTCTTAAGTGCAGAAGCTTAACGACAACCAATATGCTATTGGGAGAAATTCCCCGGATCTAGATTTCCCCGTATGTTCCTATATCGACAAAATCACTAATCATGGTAATGAATGAGTTAAACAAAGCAAGCTTTACGCAAAGAGAAAAAACCCTAACTAATGATGAAAGAAAGCATAAGTCTTAAAAATAAGATGTTAAAACAAATTCCATATATGAGAGTTTCACAAGACTACATTGATTCCCCAACAACAATACAAGGTTTAGTTCACCATATTCATGGTGAAACTAGATGAATAATCATGAAAGAATGAAAGATAAAACCCTAGAAAGAGGACGAGGTAGCCTGAGCATCCATGATCTTTCTTCAAGGGGTGGAAAAGTGAGTCTTTGCTTCGTCTCAGCCAAAGATACAAACTCTAGGACGTCCTAAAGCTTATATACTATTCTAAAAATACAGAAAATTAGGTCCAAGCCCATAAAAGTGCCGCTCAGCGGTAAACTACGGCTCAGCGCACTACAAAAATTTAGATTTTTACCAGGGGTTATTTTTTTCATTTCCGGCGGTTTTAACCCCCGGAAAGTACGTTACCCGCGGTTAGAAAAACTGTCGGGAAAAGCTGCGTCGCTAAGTAATTACCGACGGTTTTTTGAAAAACCGCCGAAATTAGCGGGGGTTTTGAAAAACCGCCGGAAGTAGCGGGGGTTTTGGAAAACCGTCGAAATTAGCGGGATTTTGTTGAAACCGCCAGAAATAGCTAGGGTTTTGAAAAACCGCCGGAACTAGCAGGGGTTTGAAAAAACCGCCGGAACTGACGGGGGTTTTTCATAAAACCGCCGGAAATGTGTACATATTAACATGTTCATACAACTAATTGTTGATATATTAAAAAGAAAAATATTCAATACTAAATTAAAATATTAAAAATATGACTAAGATGTTCATTACATTACTAAAAAAGAAACAATGTCTAATTTTTTAGAGGTCTCTTAAGTTGTCCACTCCCCTCAAACTCCTCTTAAGCTAATTGCCTCAGTTCCATTTGATTGGGAAGAAAACCCAGAAAAACTTCTTCCTAATTTCTCATATGTATCAGTTCATCTCGTGTTTCCCAAACCCAAGAAAATATTCATTAATGTAGAGCATCATCTTCAGGTTTTTTTGTTGCATGCAACTTTGGCCACGATGACAAAGACAAAGGAACCTGCAATTATGACAGTAAAAACATAACTAGTTTAGACCTTGAAGCTTGAAGCTTTTACGTTTGATGGAACTAAGATATGAATATTATCTTGAAAATCACCTACTTTTAACGGATAAAATCATCATATACATCTATCCACTTTTCCACCCATTTACTCTTAGCACATTCCCATTTTCCACACGATTACGATATTATAATAGAATATCTGACTATTGTTTCACTCATTCATGTAGAAATATAGTGCATATATACTATAAAGGATACAATACTCAAATGAAAAATTTTCTTACATATATAACAAATTTAGTTTAATTAAGTTAAGGTAATCAAAGCTATTTGACAAAAAAGTTGTACGGTTTTTAAAATATTTAAAACATTATTCACATGATAAATTATCCAATATTTTAATCACACATGAGTGGATTTCTTTGAATTTTGTGTCTACCAGTAGTACTTTATATATTTTATTCTGACTTACTTTTACAATTAATTATCAACTTCAAAATTTCACTATCAAATTTAACTGGCCTTACATGTGATTTTCTAGTTTATTAAATGTGAAAACTTACAATAGATATTAAGCATTCAACTTTTTATTGACACGTTGTGAAAGTAGAAGAAACATAGAAGACTTGTGGATATGTTTGTGACCATAAAGCTTTAATTTAAAATGCATTTTTTGGCATAATTATAGAAGTCTTCCAAGGTATTGATTTGATCCATAATACCACCCTATCATCATTTTTTGAGCTATGTATCTCCTCCATGCTACACCTTTGCCTCTCCTTTTTTTCTATTCTCTATGGATGTTGACACTTTTTTTATTATTTCAATTAAATATTTTGATACCTTTAATTCTCTGGTATCATCCTTCTCGGCAACAAAGACAGAGAAGTCGTCAAACTGATTGGAAGAAATTTTGGAACCTACTAAAATGAAATCAAATTCCTAGACAAATTACTTATTTATAAACCATGATTTATGATTGAAATAATCATGCAGCCAGAAAAGAAAAAACAACACCTGATAATACACCAGCCGTTGGAATGCATTTAATATCTTGCCTGTAAAGAGCAAATGACGTTTCGAAATCAATTTGACTCATTTAAATAAATTCAGTTAAAAAATCATATGGACAACTGCTAGAAAACTCTATCAAGAAAACAGAGCAACAGATACTATACTTAAGGAAAAATGTCATGATGCCCCCAGCTTTACTGTGTAATCATCATTTGAGGAATTTAAATGGATGTTGTATAATAAAGTATACACTCAAATAACCTATGCAATTTGAAATATATTTCTTTGCCTCCATATAAATACAATGACTTAAAGCATTCTCTGCAGCATTATGGTACTTAATTGCATACTTTAGACCAACAATGTGGATAACTTTCCTGCAAGTAATTTATCAAAGAATAAAACATGGTATACAAATAATACAAATTGTAGACAAGAGATTGCTAAGTAAGAAATTTGATTGGGTCAGTAACAAGGAGTATAAAGTAGAATGCATCCATATAATTACTAGTTAAGATGTTTACTCATTTTAACAAGTTGCCACTCGTTAGCATTTATATCTTATGTTGTGTGAAAAGTTTCTATTTTACTCCTTAACTGGTGCTGGTGCCCACCGGTTAGGATTTTCCCTTTTTTCTTTAGTCATTGGTTTAGTAGAGAAATTTAATGCAATAATTAAACATTATTCCCTGACAAAGAAATACAAGAAGTTGACTTACCAAATAGTAAACCAGATTAAGAATGGGATGGTTCAAGACATCAAGATCTGTATTCTTACCAAATACAGAAAATGCAAGCTACATCAAAGGTGAAAACAAACATCATGTGAGAAAACAATAACTTCAAATAAATACAGTAGCTTTAAATGGGAAGGAACTCACCAATAACATCTTATCAGAAAACAAGTGCAACAAATACTAGTAACAGACCCAACCTACCAAGGTGAAACATTAGTCAAAAACAGCAAAAGCTTTAAAGCATATAGTTTTTACCCTTCCTGTTACATATTATTGGAAAATCAAACAGTTGATGAGAAAAAAAAATGAAGAAAGTAGGTTAACAGAACACACAGAACACATATAATATAATTAAATCCTTAAGTCTGACAAGCACTGTGTCAACTGAGCTAGAAACTCATTCTAACTTTGTCTAAACTTCAAAGTTGTGGATTCAATAACACCATAATCTGGATCTGCATAAGAAGTGTTTGTAATGGTATGCAGAGATATACACTACAAAAAATAACACATATTGCAGTACATTGAAAGGAAGATAAAAGAGTTCAAACTGTGTGTTCAAAGATGAGTAAATGAAATATCTTGCCTTTATGATATATAGCACAAACCGCTGCAACCGCACTATCTACTACTGAACACACAAACAACACATACAAAAAAATAAAATGAATCCATTTAACTAGCATAATATATGATGCTTCAAAGTCATAGAAATGACAGATTAGGTAGATGATAGATAAACTAAAAAAGAATTAGAAGTTTCAAAATGATGAGGATAAATCTTTTCATATTAGCGTTATTGCGAATCATGAATACTTCTGCCGATTGAATTCCCAAGATATTAAGGGGAATACCCTAGAATCTGCACAAACAACAACAATGAATTATTCTGGAAATTATTAGTAACGAATTCTTATTTGCTAATGCTTCAATAGACAAATTAAAATGAACTACCATTGATGAGGCACCACTCTAGAAAACTCGCGGAGCCAAACAAGGGGTTGCTTCAACTACTGGCTGTTTCGGTTCACAATAATGCATAGAAAAACACATACAATGATTTATGGAAATGAAAATGGCGACTGAAATAGAAACAAATCGAAGATAGAAAAGGATAGAACGGAGGAAACAAAAACGAAAAAGAAAGAGAAGCTTGTATATCAAATTAGGAATTGCAAAGTGAAATAAAGAAAACGGAAGGGAAGGTTGTGAAGATGAAAAAATCAAGACGAGAAGGTTGGATAAAGCAAGATGCGAAGCCTGCGAAGAGAAAAAGGAGAAGTCGAGGCGAACGTTCTAAAGAAGAAATGGCGAACAAAGACTTGAGGTGCGAACAAAAACTTGAGGCGCGGCAAAATGAAAATTATAATTGCTTTAAAAGTGTCAAAAAATTATTAAAAAATAAAATACAAAATCTAACTGCAGATTGTAACTATAACCGCGGAAAGTAGTAAGGGTTTATAAAACCCCCAGAAACAAACCTCTAGTAAAATAGGTTATTTTTGTAGTGGCGGTTGGTGTGTGAGTTGATTCTTCCCCCTCAGCGGCATTTTCACCCCTCAGCGGATCCAACGTGAGTGCCTGAGTGCCACTCGGGGGTAAACTGCCGCTGAACGGTAATTGCGACTTCTCCTTTTGCACTTTTTGATGTCTTTTTTGATTCCAATTCTATCCTTCATCACTTATTTCACCAAATTCACCTTAAAACCTGCATAAAACACTGAAATCAAGCATAAACTTGTCCAGCTCTCTTATTTATGAAAATATGACCAAAAGCATGATTTCAAGCTTGTTTCTAGGTATTAAAGGTTTCTTTTAGTATCAATTTTAAGCATGAAAATAATAGTTTTTCAACTGTTATCACCTCTAGAGCAGAATTTTTTCTATCTTTTGTTTTGTACTGTTGAACTTATTTGCTTCTGTTCATAGAATAGGGTGTCATGTACTCATTGTGAAACTTTATCTGCTATGATGGTTTGCTTGTGATTTATGCATGATGAGTATTGCTTGATGATGCTTGGATATTGATTGATGTTGAGGTTGTGCAGTATATGCTGATATACAGGTGGTTGTTCACAAGCTATGTGAACAGATGCATGATGTTGTCATTATGATTATGATGTTAAGAAGGATGTGTATGTGGAATGTTAAATGATCCTATATGTGAGGCTTTGAACTCCAGAGTTTTTGTGATTGAATGTTATTACATTGAAAGCATGAATGACTTTGCCCAGGTTTCTATGACTGAATCACTTGCTTGTATGTGTCGTATGATCAAGGCCATTTGTTGGTAACCCTTTATTAGCCAAATGCATGATTTTAGCCTAATAAAAGAGAGCACAATGTGTTCTATCCTTTGAACCTTTAGCCTTGAATATGATGTGAAAACCCTTTTTGAAATCTTTACTTTGAGTTGAGTTGAGAATATCTTGTGGTATTGATAAAGGTTCAAGTTTGGGGTTGTTGGGAACTCTAACAAGGGAATATAAAAGGCATTGAGCTAAGCACGTGAAAAGCAAAATAAAAAGGAAAGAAAAGAAAGAAAAATAAAAGTTTAGTGCAAAAGAAATTGGGAAGAAGTAAAAATGGTTGTGTTTAAATGATGATTCTCTTAATTCAAGGATTTTATGATCCAAAAAAACCAATTTTCTTCTTAGCCCAGCCACATTATAAGGCATAGAAAAGTCCTTGTTGTGATTGTTGTTTGTGAGTGTGTTTAATTGTGGTTAAATGAAAGGAAAAGTTGATTCATGTGACATTGTGATAGTAGAGTGAATCAGTGACCTCTATATACACTTGTGTGATTGAGTGAAACACTTTATCTAGTAAGGAATAATTACATGAGCACATGATTACATCTACGCTTAGGTAATTGATCATTCATGAGAATAGCATTTGTTGGATACTATGTGACTATGTGAACACCATAAAGAGTTTGATTGAATTAAAGCATGTGTACATCTTGTCTGAATTCTTTTTGATGAGCTGATTTGAGTAATTACTTGTCTTGAAAGAAAGAGTTTTTGAATGTGTGAACCATTGTATGGATTGGTGGAAGACTGAGTTACATCTTGTTTGCTTGAGGACAAGCAAAGTTCTAAGTTTGGGGTTGTAATAAAGGTTGAAAAACCGTTATTTTTATACTTAATTTTGATATTAAAAACAACCTTTATGACTTAGAAACTAGCTTGGAATCATGTGTTTACTTAAGTTTTGGAAATAAGAGAGTTGGATGGGTTTTATGCTTGGTTTTCCTTGCTTTGGCAGGAATTAAGATGAATTAGATGAGAGAAGTTGAAGTAGTAAGGAGCTGACTCAGGAAAGGAAGTAAAAGTGCACAAATGAAGAGCTGCAGTCACCGTTGAGGGCCAAAATTGCAGCTGAGCGTCATCTTGAAGAGCCGCACTTACCATTGAGCGCCAAAAGTGCCGATGAGCACCATTTAATTGGGCTTGGGCCTATTTTCTATAATTTTTAAGAAACTATATAACGGTTTAGTCACCTAGGGTTGGTTTCTTTGGACAGAAAGAGGCAAAATCACACTTTCTTCACCCCTCGGAGGCGGATTTTGGATGCGGAAGCTCCTTTCTTCAAATTCTAGGGTTCTATCTTTCATTCTTTTCATTATTTTGATCTAGTTTCACCATGTTTGTGGTGAACTAAACCTCCATTGTTGTTGGGGAACCGATATAATCCTTTGAAACTCTCATGTATTGAATTGGTTCTATATTTTATATGCTTTGCTTCATTAATTGTTAAGATTTTTGCTCTTTACTCTATGCATTCTTTGTTTAACTCATTCAATTGCATGATCATTGATGTTATCTATATGGACACATATAGGTAAATCTAGAACTGGGGAAATTCTCCCGGAAGCAATATTACCTAGACATAGGAATAGGAGGATCGGTTGCCTTTAAGCTTCTATGCGAATGTAATGCATGAATAATTGCAAGGGAGACAAGACATTGTAAACTAGTGATTAGGATTAGGCTTTCTTCACCGAGACATCGAGTTTAAGGTAAATAAGAAAGTGGCATTAACATTAATGAAGAAAGATGAATTCATGAATACATGAGAGTGTATAGGATAAATCGGAAACCCCAACAACATCGTTATTCCATATTTTACATCAATCTCTTTTGCTTCTTTCAATCCAATTGATGAAAACTTGCATTCATGTTTATTTTCCGCAATTCAAACACAATGATTTCGTTTACAAATCTAATTTAATCAAGAAATCACATAACTGTTTAGACCGTGAGTCCTTTGGGAAACGATACTTGGTCTTACCATTTTATTATTACTTGATAAGATTCGGTACACTTGTCGAGTGTTAAGAGTATTTTGTGCATTTAGTTGTTGTTTCAAGAAAATTCAAAATTTGTAAATAGTGGTTTTCCTACATGTCATGCTTCTGTATGTTTGGTATAATCCTTGCTTGAAGTGGAAGTCCAGGTTTAAGACAGGTTTTGCACTAGAATAGAGAAGATGACAAATTCTCAAGACTGGACGTATAAGTTGATCAAGAGGCTTCCCAAGTTCCATGGGTTGGCACATTAAGATCCACACAGGCACCTAAGGGAGTTTCGTTGGGTGTGCTTATCCATGAGGCATGCTGGTGTTTTAGAGGAGGCAGTGTTGATGAGAGTGTGTCCAATGTCCCTTCAAGGTGCAGCAAGAGACGGGTTCCTATACCAGTATCCTTTGATAGTTGGCAAGAAACACAACAGAGATTCCTCAACAAGTTCTTTCCAACAGCGAAGGTAGTCAGCATTAGGAGGGAGATCACTGCCATTGAGCGGTTTCAAGAAGAAAGCCTGGCAGATTATTAGGAGAGGTTTAACAGGCTCTACACAGCCTGTCCAAACCACCAAATTTCAGAGCATTTGCTCTTGATTTACTTCTATGAAGGCTCTTGGGCAATGAAAGGATATTAGTGGATGCAGCTACTGGTGGATCTTTGTTGGACAAAACTCCAACAAAGACAAAGAAGCTGCTCTGCAAGCTGGCTGGTGAAAATCCAATTGAGGTAGCACAGGAAAAACCCGAGCAGGTTTACTCTAAACTTGAAATCCCTATCCATGTATCTGAGGTTCAAGTAAATTTTAATGCTTTTGAATTGGTAAAACTTAAACCCATAAAGCCTGTTCTGCATTCTGATATTGATATGCCTGTGCACACTCATGTTTTGGATTCATTATTCCCTATAGAGCACATTAACATACCTGATGTTTACTATCCTTGCTCTGATCTTGATTTATATGATAGCCTTGAGGATGCAGCTGATGACTTGGAGATTGGTAAGAAAATTTTCAATGAGCAAAAGTAGGTTTATTCTGAACCTGAGTTTTCAATCACTTTACCTGATTTGCCTATACATTCAAATGCCTGTGATTTGATACACACTGATTCCATAGGGTTTATGACTAAAACTGATACATATTTGATTGACCATTCTAAAATTTTTGATTGAGTATCTGCCATTGAACCCATTGGTATAAATGTGGTTTTGAATGGACATGATTGTCGTGATGAAATTTTGAATGATAATAGCCTTGAACTGACCTTTGATTCTGCTGATGATGCATATGTCAATATTGATTTTGAGGTAGAAACTATGCAATCTGATGACTTTATAGAGTTAGGACTGAACTTTGATCTAACAAAGTTCTCTGAGAATTTTGAATGTGATTGTGAATTTGGTTCTTGCTCCATTTGTACTGAAATTGATTATGTGTTACAGCCAGATTCTAAGCTTATAACATATGTTATTAATTGTGAGTTTGATGACCAGGCTGCAGAGTTAAATGAGAATCCAGGTGTTGTCATTAAGGAATTCATGGTTGATGAAGGAGAGTGTATTCCTACTACTTTGAGCGAGTCAGAGGTCTCTATTCCGGCACACTCAACAATTGTCAGTGGAAGGAGAGCTACTGATGCAACAGTTTGCTTGGAGAAGAAAGAAGAAACATCTTGCTTTGGATTATAGGGCAGTGCTGATGAATCAGCTCCTCCTCAAAACTTCATTGTTGAATCCTGTAGTGGAAAATATCGCCCTGCTAGTCCAAAATTGGCAACTGCGACCCTGACTCAGGGGAGTTTTCTTTTCTCTTTTCCTCCTTTCCCCACTTGTATTGCACTTGTCCATGATTTGTTCACTGTTCTGATTTCTTATCTTATTGTTTGTGACACACTGAGGACATTGTGTAGTTTAAGTGTGGTCTATTGGGGGAGATTCTGATTTTTCTTTGTTCGTTTTTGTTTTCTTTGTTTAAGTTTTTTCTTTTCTAGGTTGTTTTTGTTTTGTTTATGTAAATTTTTGCATGTTTCTCTTGCTTTCTAGACTTTGTTTAGGTTGTAAGTTTTTCCTTCACTTCATTGATACTCTGATTGGTTTGAAATCCTTGTTTTTCTTTCGTGGAAAGATAATTATGATGTTTGAGAGATTGATTTGATTGTGACAATTACCCTGTGTGAGAATTGAGCCGCTTTATGTTCTTTCTTGTGTGATATTTATCTTGATTGCATGCAGATATGCCTTGGCTTGACTCTCTTGATGATTCTTTGTTGATATGCATGTTTGGAAGTAATAAAGGCTATTTTTTTCTTGAGCCTCTCTAGCCAAATAAGCTTACCTTGTTTTGATCCTTTGATAACCCCTTTGAGCCTACGCTTTCCCCTTTCCCCTTTGATAAGCATAAAAACCGTTATTTTTATGCTTAAAATTGATACCAAAAGAAACCTTTAAGACTTAGAAACTAGCTTGAACTCATATTTTTTGCTTTAGTTTTGTGAATAAGAGAGTTGAAAGTGAATTTAATGGTTTTCTGCAAGATTCCCTTGATTTTGTAGGATAATTGAATGATTTGAAAGAAGAATTGAAGTACCGAATGATTGGAGTGCAGACAAGTCAACCAGTCAACCAGAAAAGTCAACTAGTCAACCAAAAAAGTCAACCAATCAACTAGAAAAGTCAACCAGAATGCAAAAAAAGTGTGACCGAGTGGCGCTGAGCGGCAGTTTTCAGGTGCCAAAATCATCGCTGAGGGGCAAAACAGCAGCTGGGGGGCAAAATGGATCATGCGCTAGTACCGCTCAGTGGTAAAATAGCGCTGAGCGCCATTCCAAATGGGCTTGGATCGGTTTTCTGTTACTTTTATGGGCTTGGGTCTAATTTTCTGTATTTTTTAGAATAGTATATAAGCTTTAGGACGTCCTAGGGTTTGCATCTTTGGCTGGAGAAGACACAAAACACACTTTTCACCCCTTGTAGGTAGATTGGGAGATGGTGACGACTCTCCTCTTCTCTTTCTAGGGTTTTTCTATCTCTTTCATTCTTTCATTATTGTTCATCTAGTTTCACCATGAATATGGTAAACTAAACTTTGTATTCTTGTTGGGGAATCAATGTAATCTTTTGAAACTCTCATATATGGAATTTGTGTTTAAACATCTTATTTGAGATACATGCTTTCTTTCATCATTAGTTAGGGTTTTTCCTCTTTGCTCAAAGCATGCATTGTTTAACTATTTCGATGTCATGCTTATTGATTTTGTCGATATGGGAACGTATGGGGAAATCTAGATCTGGGGAAATTCTCCCAATAGCATATTGCCTAGACATAAGGATATGAGGGTTGGTTGCCTTTAAGCTTCTGTGCTTCAAAATTAATTATTAGGGATGCTAGGAATTGTATGAACTCGTAATTAAGGATAAGCCTTCTTGCAAGGTGATTTAGAGAGTGGCATTAACATTAATGAAAAGAATGATGAATTCCTAAAATATATGAGAGTGGATAAGATGAAATTGATTACCCCAACAACATACTCATCCATCTAATTCATTCAAAGTGTTTGTGTTCCTCTTTTCCATTGATCAAAACTCATGCATACATGTTTATTTATTGTCTTTTGCATTTGAAACCTCAAGAATTTGTTCACAAGTCTAAAATAATCAAGAAATCATATAACTAACTAGGCCGTGAGTCCTTTGGGAGAACGATACTTGGTCTTACCGAGTTTATTACTTGATACGATTTGGTCACACTTGCCGAGGGTTAAACAAGTTTTTGACGCCGTTTTTCAATGTTCATAAATTTGTCATCAGCTTTCCCCTTTCCTTGTTTTCAAGCCCATACACTAGCCCTATGTGAAAAACCATGTTTACCTTAACCTTGGGGAATTTTGGAGCTTTGGAATTGTTTTGGGAACAAGTGTGTTCTCCCTAGGGATTCTGATGAATTGGCTAGTTGGTTCCTCTTCTTTGTTGTTTTGTATATATGTGTGCATCTTGTCTCCTACAATTGTGTTCTAAAGAGAGAGAAAAGAAAAGAGACAAGATGGGAAAAGAAAAAAATATATAGAGAGAGAAAAATGAAAAAAATAATAATTTTTTTTAATAATGGAGTCAAGAAGAGGATTGAAGTAGAGGTTTGGGTGTGATTTCATTGCATTTTGACTTGTTCCCCATTGCTCCTCTATTCTTCTTGGGTTGTAGCTATTTATCTATATTTTATTCTCCCTTGTCCTTGGCCCCATTACAACCATGAAAAGACCTTTTGATTTGAACATGCATATGTTTTTGAGTGTTAGTATTAGAGGCTGGCCAAGTCTGTTTGTGTTTGCTTTCTTGAGTTCATTGAGTTGGCATTGTTTACCCTAGACACTTGAGAGAAACACTGATAGTGCATCTATGAGGTTTTGCTACTTTTGATTCACCTCTTGAGTTGATTGATTATGTTACCATGTTTTGGAATTGCTTGGATGACTACTATGAGTATCAACATTTTCTGATGATCTGTGTGAAGTATGCTGTGTATTCCTTTTCTTTTTCCAGGATCATTGAGGATTGTGTAAATTTGCTTTGTGTCTTTTGTGTCTTTTTCTTTTTGTGCCCTAAAGGTTGTGTCACACTCTTTGGTTTCTTGATTTTTCCCAGGAGTGCAAAAGACTAAGTGTGGTCTATTTTGATGAGTCATCATTCTTCACTATACACTTAGCTTTCCGCACCATATTTTGTTAGTGGAGTATGTTTAATTCTCCATTTTTATCTCATTTTTACTATTTGGGCTTAATTTCAAGACTAATTCTTATTTTAATTAATTTGAATTATTTGGGCTTAATTATTTCAATCATTATGTGCAAGACAATCATTGTATGAAAAGTTAGAGAAAGAGGGTTTGCACCTCTTGCATAGAATCGAACGGCAAGACAAGTCTTGACCGAACGGTCTGACATAATGTGCACCGAACGGTCATTTCTTGATTGAACAGTATGTGCTTGAACCGAACGGTCTGAAAAGGCTATAGAACTGAACAGTGAAAGCTGAACTGAATGGTCGAGCACCGCACGTTTTGTTAAACACCCATGCCAAATGGTCGAGAGTGCATGACCGAATGGTCCGTGGAAGCCGAGCTCAACTGTTGAACCGAACGGCAAGGCCTTAGTGCATGCGTTCCCTGAACCGAGCGATAACAGTGCGAGCCTGCATAGCATTGCTGAATGACCGAGCAGTCTAAGCCCTTAATGTCCGAACGATTAGATGAAGTGACCAGAGGAACTCAACAGTAGTGTTAGAAGCACATTCTGGGACTTCAAGAGGGTGGTCACGTCAGTAGTGTAGTTTAATTTCTTTTTAGAAGGTCGTTGGGTCAAACCTTAGGACTTTGGGCCCAATTATAGGACAAGCCCATTACGAGGGCCTTTTTGGCTTTTGGTTTGTATAAAACCCTAAAAGCATATTTCTCTAGAAGTCTCCCAGCCGCCACTTACGTTTCTGTTCTTGGGGAGCATGTTCTTCCTCCTCCCCCTTTGGGGAGGTTTAGGTTTTGTTTCCTTTTTAATTTCATGTATTGAATCTTGTTTACATTGCAATTTAAGAGTTGAAATCATTGTTGCATCCACTTTTCAGTTTCATTTTATTGTTCACTATCTTCTTCACTGTTGCATTTTACTGTTCATTCGTTCTCCATTTGTTGTTTCAATGTCGGTTTTCGTTTATTGATTTGTTATCTATGCTTAAGTTCAATTGGTGCATTTCAATCAGCTGCTTTTACGTTTGAATTTTGAACATTTACTGTTTCTGCAATATTTATAGACCTTTCGGTTTTAAATTAATATCGTTCGGTCTCTAACATGCTTCATTATTAGAGAACGTTTGGCTTTGTCTTGTGCAATTGTTTAGTTTTTGTCAAAACCATTAAAAACACACCCAAAACCCCTCTGAACGGACGCCAGGTCTCAAGCAACGAGGATCTGGAAATCAGATAGTGGAAGGCCGGTGTCAGGAGATGAGCGGACGCTCGTTTTGACGAGGGAAGCAAAACTGAATTTTTGAAAATTTTCGTCTCACTCTCTGCATGCACCCTTCTTCCCAGATTCTGAAAAATCTCTTTTTCTCCTCCTTCTCACTACATCTCCTTCATCTTCTCTCTAAGAAAATTCAACCTTTCTCTTCTCAGATCATCATTCAGACACCGTAGAAGTACTCTCGGCGTCAAGAGCTTCCAGTTAAACCGTTCGGTTTGTGAAGCTGAGCTGGTAAGTCTTTCTCTTCACCCAATCGTTCGTTTTCCTAGGCATGCAAATCCAGTTCTGGTTTTCTGTGTTGATCGCCATTCGTCAAATGAGTAGTTCTGAGAGTGTTTTGATTTTATTGGTTTAGTAGAAAAATTGACGAGCATTGAGAGTAGAAGAACCGGTAGTGGTGAACTGTATTTCTGCCTCTAGGACAATCGTTCACACTAGAGGTAAGGGAAGCTTATTAATTTAATTTGTATGATTATGTGTTGCATGAACGTTCGTTGAATTGATTGGATATGAAAAATGATTGTACCATGTTAAGATGCATGAAATATATGAACTTTCTATGTTTGGATGTTATGAAATATGAAAATGGATTATGATATGAATGTATAAAGTTATGAAACTATAGTTTAAGAAATGAGTTGGAATATAAATAATTCTGGTATGAAATTTCCACTATGAAATTGTACGTTCGGTACTGAACGGTCCTCGACCGTTCGGTATTTCTAGTAAACTTGGTTGAAATTGGAATCTTTCATTTGGAAAGAATCCTAGTTGAGGACGAGCGTCTTCGTGTGGTAATACTATGCTTGAGCGTTCGGCCAAGCGTAGTTGCATTTGAGTAGTCTGTGATAAACATTAAAATTTTGTAAATATATGTATTTGTATATTTAGTCATTTTTAAACATTATTCCAATAGTATCTAAGTATAATTATAAAGCTCTTTTCTTTAAGTTTAGTAGCACATGGTCTTATACCAAGTGTTCGTCCTAAGCAAGTGTTTGGTCTTACACCATGCCCTCGTTCTATCTCCTTAAATTAAACTTCATAATTAGAGCGTTCGTTCAAGCTCTCCAGGGTTCGTTCACTATAGTGTTCAATCTTTGACTATCGTTCGGATTTTTATATACTAAATCAAAATAAGCTAAGTTTTCATAATCGTTCGGTTTCTTCATGGGAATTATCCTAATTCTTCTTCTTGGAAAGTCTCGAAGTATTTGTATTCATTGGTTATAGCATAGGGCCATAGTACTGGGCATGGTCATTTAGATGTTCGGTTGAAGTCCTCAAAAGTTAGTTCATCTAATTGACTCACTTTTAAATAACGCTCGTTCCATTCGTTTATTGTGATAATTGATTTTACTCGGTTTCTTTCTCAACCCGACAATACCCTTTAGTCTAAATCCCTTCTCGAACTGAAGACTTCTAAGTCTCACTTCAAGTGTTCGGTCTCGTTCTAAATTAGTGTTGAACGTTCGGTATTAAGTACCCTTACGTATCTTTGTGAAAAATGTTTAAGTGAGAGGAATAATAACATAAGATACGAGAATATGAGATGGATGAAATGTTGTGGATTAGGGACGAGCGTTCTGGGGAGGAACGACTCATGTATGAATATTGGAATTTGTAAAGTATGACTGTGGGCATGCTAAGCTGGTTGTTCATCATGATGTTCCGTGAGTACTCGTCAAGAGGTCCTAGTCCTTAGGGGTACTTTGGATAGATAGGACTAACCTCGGGTGGCAACTGTTGAGGGCATCCCAGTTACTACATCACCCGGGTGCACGAACGCCTGTAGCTACACAGATTTCATACAGTCTGGATAATCAGTCTAGTATTAGGCTTTGTATGATACGTATGTTGAAATTTATCGTGTGTATTGGATTGTTTTAAAATGTATGTTTGTAACTGAATTAAATTACATAAGCTTACCCTGTGTTTTCTTGCGTTGTCTGGTGTTGTATGTCTGTCCTTGTCATTGCAATGATCATCCGTGTGGATGTGAGCAGAAGGAGCCGAGCTGCTGGAAGAAGAAAATTTGGTAGAGGTAGAAGTGAAGACCGACCAGTAGAACGTTCGGTTAGTAGTTTAGTTTTGTAGTAAGGTGGTCGTTTGATCACCTTCTCTTTTGATTTTATTTGACCGCTCGGTAGTTTCTTTTGTAAACCGTTCAGTCAGGTTTGCTTATCCTGTACAGTTTTAGTTGTAACCTTTATGTAAGGCCGTTCGGCCATGAGCGTTCGCTCTTCTTAATGTAAGACTGATCTGAATTATTGGTAAATGTAATTATTCAATTATATAGTTGATACTGTATTTTTGGGATGTTACAGTTTTCATCCCATTTCCATTCAGTCTTTCATTAATACCGTTCGGCTTAATCTGGTGTTGTTAAGCTTGTTTCCATTTTACTGCTTTAATACCGTTCGGCTTTTATTTGTGTTGTGCACTTTTACGTTTACCGTTCGGCTTTCATGTTTGTGTCCATTTCCATTTCACTAGTTTAGAGAGCGTTTGGTCTCAATGTTAAAATCGTTTCGTATACCATAGGATAGTTTGGTATTTCTGATTTGCAAATTTATTTCATTGCTTTTAATTATGTTTGGTTGTTTTTAATTTCATAATTTAATTTAGTTCATTTTTTGTCACAAAAACACTTTTAACCCCCCCCCCCACTACGTGTTTGACCTAACTCTCGAACCACATTTGGTCCTTGAGAGACAAGGAGTCACTTCCTAGTATTATACTGCATTTTTAATGCACATCAAATTTGTATGGGGTCCGACACCCATCAGTTGCATCCAACGAAATCTTCATTCCCAACCTATAGAAGAACAAAACACACTCCCTTGTCAACGAAATCAAAAGTCTCACCCTTTGGAAAATCAAAACCAGACAATAACTCACATTTATGCTTCCATTAAACTCACCTTGAAGTTAGGGCAACCCCAAAATCTTTTGCCCTTGTTTTTAAGGGTTCTGGCAACGCAGAAGACTATAAGGCGACCACAAAAGCAAGTTGATTTTACACCCAACCTGCTCGCACTGGCATAACTATGTTGAAAGCCCCAACCCGTGCATTTGCAAGAAGAAGATGAACCAGACATTTTGTGACTTCAATAGTGCTTCCAGAACTCTTCCTCCCCAAAACGAACATGTTAAACACTTTGGAAATCAAGGTTGCTCTGAATATTAAGTTTTAGGGGTAACAACATCACACGTGGCAATCTAATCACACAACAGAACAACAATCTAATTTAAAACACAATGCCTTGTCAACTAAAAAAAATTACAACTCAGCACAAGCAAACGGTGTTACCGATAAATTAACGGAGATGGCTTAATTAACTCATTTTAACAAGTTTATTGATAACGGTTTAAAATATCGTTATCTGTGATGTAATTTTGATACTAAATAAACCCCTTTTGACTTAGAAACTTGCTTTAATACATGTTTTTGCTTTAGTTTTGTTAATGAGAGTTAAGGTTGAATTTGCTGATTTTATGATTAATTCCCTTTGTTTTGATAGAAAATGAGTTAATACAGGAAGTAGAGATGAAGTGCTCAGGAGTTAGAGCTCAAAAAGGCCTGGAAAAGCACCTTAAGGAAGGACAGTACGAAGCTCGGGTGCCCTACAGAGAAGCTCAGGCGCAGAAAATTGACGTCCGCCACCCGGGCGCTCTCCTAGGCCGCCCGGGCGTCGAACCTCGAAGCTTGGGCATCCAAACTAGAGGCTCAAGCCTTAGGGAAATCGACGTCTACCGCCCGGGCTCCCTAAATGGGGTGCCTTAGCATCATGTTTCGCGGGTTAGGTCCAGTTCTTGCTTTGTTTCGACTCTTTTGGATCGGGCCTTGTTTCTACTCTTTTTTGACTCTATTTAAAGGACCCAGTTTCTCTAGGTTTTGCATCTCTGGCTGGAGCAACACAACAACACACTCTTCTACCCTCTGAAGACAGATCTCCAAAAATGAAACCAAAAACTTGTTGATGGATCGGCAAGTGAACCGAATCGCACAAGTAATATACAATGGTAAGACCAAGTATCGTATCCCTGAAGACTCTCCGCACTAAACAGTTGTGAGATAACTCAATTAATTAAGACTTAAATAAAATTACACTGTTGATTTCAAATGCAAAGACATAAAATTAAATATGAATGCAAATTGATCAGTAGTAGAGTAACACAAAGATGAACGGAGGTTGTTTATAAAATGAGATGAGTATGTTGTTAGGGTTGGATTTCACCAAGTTTACTGTCATGTATATAAGAATTCTTCTTTTTACATTAATATTAACGTCACTCACTAAATTACATAGAACTCCATCACTCGGCACAATAAGCCTGCCTTAATTCCTAGTTCGTGCAACCTAGAAAATTAATTCTGAAGATCAAGAGCTTAAGACGACCAAGTACTCACACCCTCATCCCTAAGAAATATTACCCTTGGGAGAATTCAACAAGAACTTGAATTATAAGGAACCTCACGACACTCATGCAATTCATACATCATGCTACTAAATGAGTTAAATAGAGCATGCATTGAAACAGATGAATTTCGAAATAATTAATGAAAAAGCATATAAATTAAGAATCAATTCAAGTAAATCAGAGTTCAAGAGGTTACATCATTCCCCAACAACAAATAGAGTTTAGACGTGGAGAAACTATATGAATAATGGAAAAGCATGAGATAGTGAAACCCTAAGAGTAGAAGAGGAAGCTCCCGCCTCCAGATCCGCCTTTAGAGAGTAGAAGAGTGTGTTGTTGTGTTGCTCCAGCCAGAGATACCAAACATAGAGCGCCAGGGTCCTTTAAAAAGAGTTTGAACAGAGTAGAAAGAGGGCCCGGTCCAAAAGAGTCGAAACAGAGCAAAAAAACAAGATTGAATCAGCAACGCGCAACGGTCGGGCGCCCCATTTAGGGCACCCGGGCAGTGGACGTCGATTTTTGTAGGGCTTGAGCCTTCAATTTCGCCCAAGTTTCGGGGTCCGCTGGTCGGGCGCCCTAGGCTGCCCAGGCGGGGGACGTCGATTTTTCCACGCTCAAGCCTCTTGCAGGTCACCCAAGCTTCGTACGGTTCCCTCTTCTGATGCTTTTCTAGGCCTTCCTGAGCTCTATATCCTTAGCACTAAATCTATGATTCCTGTATTAACTCATTTTTTATCAAAACTAAGGGAATTAGTAATAAAATCATCAAATTCAACCTCAACTCTCTTATTCATTGTGACTAAAATTCAATATTTGAGATTAAAGTTCATGGAAATCTTCAGTGCTTGAGAAATCCATGGAAATCTTCGAGGAATTTGAGATTAAAATTCCTGTGACTAAAACATTGCAACAGGTACCCAGTTATGTTAAATTCTTGAAGAAATTCAACAAAAAGAGAAAAAGTCCAAAGGAAGAAACAATTGAGGTACAGAGAAATTGCAGTGTGATCTTGCAAAAGGCACTTCCTCCAAAAGCTAAAGATTTGGGAAGTTTCAATATCCCCTGCACTATTGGGAGTCATGAAAGAGAGAAAGCCTTAATTGATTTAGGGTCCAGTATCAACTTGATGCCCTTATCTGTACTTGAAAAGATTGGTGGTCTTGAAGTCAAACCTACAAAGAGGAAGTTGCTAAAGATAAGTTGGTGTGGAGACAGAAAGGAGAACACCAAGATTAAAGTTGGAATTGGGTGATCCAGATTGAGCTTAATGGTGTCAAGCTAGTGACGTTAAAGAAGCGCTTGTTGGGAGGCAACCCAGTCTCTAAATTTTTTTTCTTTTATTTTTTTTCATTTTTTTATTTTAGTTTTTTCTTTTTAATTTAGTTGTGTGGTTTGGATTTGATTTTTTTTGTGTGTTTGAGTTTTTTTAGGTTATATGCTGCTTCTAATAGCAGTAATGACAACATCTACTGATGGATGCTTCTATAACATATATTGATGGATGTTGCTATGATAAGCATGATGAATGACAACATCTACTAATGGATGCTGCTATGGAAAAGGATTGTTACTAGACATCTACTTATGGATGTTAGGTGATTAGGCATCTACTAATGGATGTCGATAAAGATGAGAAAAATTGGAGTCTACTGAGGGATACCAATAAAGATAAGAAATATTAGCATCTATTGATGGATGTTATGTAATTAGACATCTACTGATGGATGTTACTGACAACATCTACTAATGGATGTTATGATGATGAAGACGGGGTCAAGCTAGTGACGTTAAAGAAGCGCTTACTGGGAGGCAACCCAGCTTTCTAAACTTTTCCTTTTGATTATTTGGTTTGTTTTTGTACTTTGCTTGAATGAATTATTCTGCTTTGACTCCACTGTGATTGTTTTGTGATGAGTATTACTTTGTGAGATTCTGGTCTATGGATTGATGTTAGGATAATGCATGATGTGATAACATGCAGGTGATGGCTCACAATGTATGAAACAGGTGCTTTAGGTAAAACCTGATTGAGACACTGAGCAGAATGTTTTATTGAATTCTAGAACTTGAGAGTTTAACTGTGTGAGTTTTGGGCTTCAGAGTTGTTGTAAATAATTGCTATTACTTTGGAAGCATGAACAATTTTGCCCAAATTTTATGTGATTGAACTACTTGCTTGCAGGTTTCATATGATCAAGGCCATCTTTTGTTATCCCTTATTCTTTTAGCCTTCAAAGAAAATTTTGTCCATTAAAAAGAAAACAATTTGTTTTACCCTTTGAACCTTGACCCTTATGCATGTTTTGAAAGTCCTGTTTTAAATTCTTTAACTTGAGTTGAGTTGAGAATATTTGTGAGGTATTGAAAAAGGTTCAATAAAAAGAAAATAAAATGAAAAGAAAAATAAAAATAAAAAAGAAAGAAAAGAGAGCTCACTGTAAGGGAAAAAGGGTGGGAAAGATCTTCTTGAAAAGAGAACCTGTGTGTAATTGTTAATTTCATAAACATCTCTCTTAAGTCAAGGATTTTGCATTCTAGAAAAACCAATTTCCTTCCTAGCCAGCTGATGGGGAAGTGCATACCTAGAGAGAATATACTAAATGACATTTAA
>JAHCHA010012388.1:0-31364 GCA_027742795.1 Vigna hirtella | reverse complement strand
TAAATAAATGGGCATATAGACATCTGTTAAGAGGGGCCCTGACGTCTATAATATTATAGACGTCGGGGTCCCTCCTAGCAGACGTCTATACGGCTGACAGGGTAGGTGAGAAGTTATTTTTTTCTGCCATATAGACGTCTATTAGGAGGGGCCCTGACGTTTATAATATTATAGACGCCGGGGCCCCTCTTAACGGACGTTTATACGCTTGACAGGGTAGGTGAAACATTCACCTAGACGTTGAGGCCCCTCTAAACTGACGCCTATAAGCCCCGCGAATATGAATTTTTAAATCAGAAAGACGTCATATTAGTGAGGGCCCTGACGTCTATACTATTGTAGACGTCGGACCCCCCAAGTGCCCGACGTTTATAACTTATTATACAAGAAAACGCGAACCCGCGAGGAGTTACGCTTATTGTTCATTGTCTTCCTCTCTCTTTCTCTTTGAGGCCTTTTATTTCCATGTAGGTTTTCTCTCTTTTGGACCGTTTAAATTTACTTTCACTCCGATTAAATTACTCTTTAATGAAATATCTTCCATTTGAACTGATTAAAACTCATTTTTGTTGCGTTTTGGTGCAGTTTCTGGCGTGTGCTTGGGCGGCGTTTTTGACTCTTTTTGGCCTACGATTTTGGGCGTGCGTTACTCCATTTCCCTCCGTTACATATTTTAATTTACTAAAAAGGTTAGCTACTTTATTGAAAACTTTTGTTTTATGCATGTTATTGTCATTTATGTATGCATTTTATTGGGTTTTGCATATGCATGTTTTTGGCTTTTAGGTATGCATGTGTTATTGGGTTTTAGGTATGCATGTGTTATTGGCTTTTGAATATGCATGTGATAGTTGTGTTATTATAATTGCCATGTTAGATTATAAGTATGAAATCATTGAGTGAAACTTAGTTCCCTTTGAAATTTAACACAAACTATTAATCTTTAATCGTTTGTATTAAATTTTGAATTGTCCGATTGGACAGTTTAGGAAAATTATTTTTCATAATTTGCTATAACGTGTACGTTTGAGTTTATGGATAAGATTGATAAATTTTGGTTCAGTATTTGTGTTGTTCTCCAGATGCATATTTGGTTATGGTAATCCTTGACTACTCTCATTTCGTGTATTTCGAAGACTAATGTGAAATGCTGCCGAAATCTTATCAAATTTATGATGTAGACTTCTTTGCATGTGTCTTAGCAATTTATGAAAAATATTTTTTCTAAATGGGTAGAGCCTAACCTTGTGAGAGTTAAAAAACTGAAATTGAGGAAGTATGTTACGAACATAGTATGGATCGAAGCTAGATGAGTGAACGTCGCATCAGTGAAGAATATGAGAAAGGTGTTTCAGAGTTCTTGCAATAGTTGAACAAAATGCTAAGTCTGTGAACGAGACATATTTTTTTCCTTGTGTTCGTTGTCTTAATCAAATACGACAAGACTTAGACAATGTGCGTGACCATCTATTCATGTTCGGCATAATGAGAACTTATACCGTTTGGACTTGGCATGGTGAAGTATTGGACTAGTCTACCACGTCACGAGGAACAGATTATGTGGAAGAATGGATGAGTGATCATTTAGAGGACATGATACGTGATGTCGGTGAAGATAATTTTGTTTAGATTCCCAGTTTCTAACAACTTAACTTTGTTGTTTTAGGTACATGGACACAATCGTTGTAGACCAAGGTCGATCTTCCATGTACGGATTTGTTGAACCTCAGACCATTCAACCTTCTGGTAACACACTTGAAAGCAAACAACATTATTTGCAAACATGGATGAATAAGTCAAAAAGATACGTATACCTTGTGCCATACATTGATGGATATGTGTTGTTATATGTAAAAGTTCATTAAAGTTTACTTAATTAGTTAACTAACTATTTGTGATTCGTGATAGGTCGCACTCGCAGTTAATGGTCATCATTTCAAAATAATGTAAAATTATATGGTTTTGTTCGTTGCACAGGAAGATGAAAATTGACTTGAGAACCATGCTTCAAGGGTAAGTGTTTCTCCAAAAATGACTTTGAATTTGATGTTTACCTTAAACTTTTATGATAAATATAGTTATATTAATTTTACTGTGTTTTCAATCTAAATAGAGTTATTGGAAAATCCTGAGGTCAACTAGTTCAAATTTTGTATCCAAAGGTTGTAAGTCATTTATACTTCTAATTCATTTTCTATGTTATTGAATGATCTGAATTCTTGACTATTTAGTTTGTCATTTTAGTGTAACAAGCAGCTAGATTCATGGGAATGTGGCTTCTATGTCATGTGTTGGATTAAGACCATCATTCGAGCTGTCATTACAGATGACTGGAATGAGGTAATGATGCATACCTTGAATACATTACAAATCAAATTCATCTTTAAACATATATGAAACCATAATGAATCTTTCTTCATTTTGCAGCGCTTCAAGAGTACATCTCCTATACCAAATGACACAATTAGGCAGATAAGGCAAGAGTGGACAGAGTATCTTTTGCAAAGATGGAGCTAGAAACACTTATATTTCTTGTTGAACATTACTTTGGTTTAATTTAAGTTTATATTTTGATAGTTTTGGTATTGGATTGTTTTTTACATTAAGTAGAACTTTCTTTACATGAAATGCATATATATATATATATATATATATATTATAGTATATTGTTCTGGGACAATTTTCTGTTTTTCAGGTGTGGTTTTATTGCAATAATAAATTAATTTTTTTTTTAAAAAAAACCCAGTAGACGTCGGTTAATGCCATGTCTGTGACGTCTGTCAATGCACAAACAGACGTTCAATGAGTTACAGTGAACAAAACGTTTCAGGACATATAGACGTCGGGTATACCCTGTCCGACGTCTATATAGATGTCTGGTATATCTTATTCGATGTCTGATTAACGTCACCCACAAAGACATCGAATATGTATCCGACGTTAAAAGGCCAAAATAACAGACATCTAAAGCCTTTTCTGCACTAGTGTGCCTAGTTTAATAGGATATTCTGATGCAGACTATGGGGGCTGTAAAATTGATAGGAAAAGTACTAGTGGTACATGTCATTTTTTGGGTTGTTCTTCAGTGTCTTGGCACTCAAAGAAACAGGCGTGTGTAGCTCTATCTACCACAGAAGTAGAATATATTGTTGCACGAAACTGTTGTGCCCAAATCTTGTGGATGAAACAACAACTGGAAGATTTTGATATCTTCCTTGATCACATTCCTTTAAAATGTTACAATACTAATGCCATAAACCTAACCAAGATCCTATAATGCATTATAGAACCAAACACATAGAGATAAGACACACTTCTTAAGAGACCATATTCAAAAGGGTGATTGCACAATAGAATATATTGATACATTGTATCAATTAGCTAACATTTTCACCAAGGCATTACCTAAGGATAGGTTCTATGATCTTAGAAGAGAGTTGGGAGTAATAGATATGTCTTAAAATAAAAATACATCACGTTTTTAAGTTTTTCGTAAAACCAGCGTATTTAATCGATTATTGATGGAAAAATTTATGAACACCAAAATATGATGTCACAAACTTGTTTTTCAATCGGCAAGTATGACCGAATCGTTCAAGTAATAAACTTGGTAAGACCAAGTATCGTTCTTCCCAAAGGACTCACGGCCTAGTTTAGTTGTGTGGTTTCTTAATTAACTAAGACTTAAAGACAAAATATTTGGATTTTATATGCAAAAGACGAAATTTAAATATGTATGCATGAAGTTTTGATCAATGGCAAAAAGCAAAAGATAAACACTTTCAATGAAATCTATGTATGAATATGTTGTTGGGGGTCAATTTCATCTTATCCACTCTCATATATTTTAGGAATTCAACATTCAAATCATCATTGTTAATGCCACTCTCTAAAGTACCTTTCAAGAAGGCTTCTCCCCAATCACGAGTTCATACAATTCCTAGCATTCCTAATGATCAGTTCATAAGTGCAGGAGCTTAACGACAACCAATATAATATTGGGAGAAATTCCCCGGATCTAGACTTCCCCGTACGCGCCCGTATCGACAAAACCAATAATCATGCATCGAATGAGTTAAACAATGCAAGCATTAAGCAAAGAGGAAAAACCCTAACTAATGATAAAAGAAAGCATAGGTCTTAATTAAAAGAAGTAAAAACAAATTCCATATATGAGAGCTTCAAAAGATTACATTGATTCCCCAACAAACATACAGAGTTTAGTTCACCATATTCATGGTGAACCTAGATGAATAACAATGAAAGAATGGAAAATAAAACCCTAGAAAGGTGAAGAGGTAGCCTGAGCATCCAAGATCCTCCTTCAAAGGGGTGGAAGAGAGAGTGTTTGCTTCGTTTCTGCCAAAGATACAAACCCTAGGACGTCCTAAAGCTTATATACTATTCTAAAATTACAAAAAATCTAGGTCCAAGCCCATAAGTGTGCCGCTCAGCGGTAAACTACCGCTCAGCGGTAAGTGCGTCAGCTCGGTTCTTCCCCTCAGCGGCCATTTTGCCCCTCAGCGGTCCTCCCGTGAGCTCCTGAGTGCCGCTCAGCGGTAAACTGCCGCTGAGCGGCAGTTGCGGCTTCTCCTTTTGCACTTTTTGATGTCTTTTCTGATTCCATCTCTCTCCTTCTTCACTTCTTTCACCAAATTCACCTTAAAACCTGCACAAAAACACTGAAATCAAGCATAAACCTGTCCAGCTCTCTTATTTCTGAAAATATGAATAAAAGCATGATTTCAAGCTAGTTTCTAAGTATAAAGGTTGCTTTTAGTATCAATTTTAAGCATGAAAATAACAGTTTTTCAACTGTTATCAATTATCATATGGCTATAATCGATTATTTTGAGCTTTTAGAAAACTCATGTTGATTCGCAAATAATCGATTATTATCATCCACTGTCAACAGTGAATTGTTCACAGAATAATCGATTAAGCTCTTGAAGGAACTGCTTCACCCATATAAGTTCACATGTTAATGAAGCCATTGCCCTATATTCAACTTTAGCTGTTGATCGAGCCACAACATTTTGTTTCTTACTTTTCCATGAGATAATGTTTCCTCCATGGAAAACACAATATCCAGTAGTAGATCATCTATCAATAGGAGAACCTGCCCAATCAGCATCACAATATCCTGATACCTGAAGGCTTCCTTTTTCTTCATATAACAGCCCTTGCCCAGGAGCCTTTTTCACATACCTTAGAATGCGAATGATAGCATTCCAATGGCCAACACATGGAGCTTGCATAAGCTGACTAACCACTCCAACTGCAAAAGATAGATCTGGCCTTGTAATAGTGAGATAGATTAGTTTTCCAACTAGCCTCCTATATCTCTCCGGGTCGGAGAATAATTCACCTTCTTATGTTGTTAATTTTTGATTTGGATCCATAGGGCTATCAACCGGTCTACAATCAATCATGCCTGTTTCTTGCAAAATATCCAGAGCATACTTCCTTTGGGAGATTACAACTCCATCTTTTGACTGAGCTACTTCAATGCCTAGGAAGTATTTGAGGCTCCCAAGATCCTTGGTTTGAAAATGTTTACACAAGTACTCCTTCAATTGAGATATTCCAGCAGTATCATTTCCTGAAATAATTATATCATCAACATATACTATCAAGTAAACACATTTCCCGGGAGACGAATGATAATAAAAGACTGAATGATCTGCTTCACTGCGTTTTAGCCCAAATTTTTGAACAATGGAGCTAAACTTTCCAAACCAAGCACGTGGTGATTGCTTGAGCCCATATAGAGATCGGTTCAATTTACAAACCATACCAGTCTCCCCCTGAGCAACAAACCCTGGAGGTTGCTCCATATAAACTTCTTCCTCAAGATCACCATGGAGAAAGGCATTTTTGATATCCAACTGATGAAGTGGCCAATGACGAATGACTGCCATTGCAAAGAACAATCGAATGGTAGTCATCTTTTCCATGGGGGAAAAGGTGTCACAATAATCAAGACCATAAACCTGAGTGTCCCCTTTTGCAATCAGTCGGGCTTTGAGCCTATCAATGTCACCATTAGAGCCGACTTTAATTGCATATACCCATCGACAACCAACATCCTTTTTGCCCAGGGAAAGTGGCACAAGCTCCCAAGTATGACTGTGGTCAAGAGCCTACATCTCTTCAATCATGGCTTGTCGCCATCCAGGATGATCAAGTGCTTCTTTCACACTTTTAGGAATAACCACAGGAGATACTGAGGATAAAAGGGAATAAAAGGAGGGCGACACTTTGTGATAACTAAGAAAATTATAAATGGGATGAGGGTTTCAAGTGGAACGAGTACCTTTTCTGAGAGCAATGGGCCAACCAGAATCATCTTCACCAGGAGGCGTGACAGGAGATGGTGACGGAGAAGAATCTAAAGGAGGAGATCCACCATTTGTTGGAAGAGGATTACTCACCGGGGTACTATGTTGAAGGATATTAGTATGGGGAGAGGAAGGTTCGGGAGGACCTTGGGCATGACTTGGACTGACTGAGGTGTTGAAGGATATCAGTATTAGACTCAACCACTGGAAGAGGAAGGACCTGGTGGAGGATATGAACATCTTGAACAGAGGGCGAGAAGAAAGGTGTCTGTTCAAAGAAGGTAACATTGGCAGACATGTAGTACTTTTTGGTTTCAGGAGAGTAACACCGGTACCCTTTTTGAAGCCGAGAATAGCCCAAAAAGACACATTTGATCGCACGAGCAGAGAGCTTGTCGAGCCCCGGAGACATGTCGTGAACAAAACAAACACAACCAAAGACTCGAGGAGAGGTGTGAAAGAGAGGATCATTGGGAAAGAGAATGGAGAAAGGGACTTTATTATTGAGGGAGGAGGAGGGCATCCTATTAATAAGAAAACATGCAGTTAAGATGGCATCCCCCAGTGATGAACAGGAATATGAGCACCAAGCAAAAGGGTACGAGCCATTTCAACCAAGTGTCTATTTTTTCTTTCGGCTATACCATTTTGTTGGGATGTATGAGGACAAGTGGACTGATGCAAAATACCATGGGAGCTAAGAAGTGAAGAAAAAGTTAATGAGAAATACTCTTTAGCATTATCACTTCTAAGACTTTAATTACGTGACCAAATTGGTTCTTGATTTCATTCAAAAACGATGTGAAAATGGGTAACAATTCAGAGCGATCTTTCATTAGATAAACCCAATTACATCTAGAATACTCATCAATAAAAGTAACAAAATATCTAAAACCAAAAGAAGAGACGCGACTAGGTCCCCAAACATCAGAATGAATAATAGAGAAACTAGAAGTACACATTGATTGAGACCTTTTAGGAAAAACAGATCTAACATGTTTTCCTAGTTGACAGGACTCACATTCTAAAGTCTGAAGACCACTAAGTTCAGGACACATCTTTTTTAACTTTGACAAGTGAGGATGGCTAAACCGATCATGTAACACTTTAGGGGGAAGAGCTGCAACACAAGATACCCGTGGACGAGATCCAAAATGGTATAAACCTCCAGCTTCATATCCTTCTCCAATCTTTCTCCCCGAGCCACGCTCCTGTATAACAAAAGATTTTGAATCGAAAGTTATTGAACAATGTAACATTTTGGTTAACTGACTTAGGGAAATTAAATTGAATGGACAGTTAGGGACAAAATGAACAAATTTCAGAGTTAGAGAGGGAGACAGGGAGACTTGACCGACTCCCTTTGAACAAGTTCTAGAGCCATTTGCAAGGGTAATGAAATGGGGTTTTTCTTGGAGGGAAAGGGTTGAGAACAATGAGGTATTACCATAAATGTGATCAGAAGCACCCGAGTCAATTACCCATGAATTTAGACCTTCCATGGATTGAGAAATGCAAGCTGTGGACGTACTTGGAGACTGAGATGATTGCACCAAACTATTAGACTTTAATCGCAGATACTCTTGATACTCTTCCTCAGTGAACTTGGAGTTGGAAGTGGAAGTTTCAGCCTTAGAGATATTGACGGTTTTTGAAGGAAAACCATGCAAGGAGTAGCAGTTTTCTTGGGTGTGACCCACCCTCTTACTGTAAGAGCATTGTGGACGTCCTCGACCTCCACGTCCTCCTCCTCTAGTGCCACGTCCTCCTCTTCCTCGCGTGGCAACCATGACAGATGGTTCCATTGTTTCATGAGCTTCCTGAGACTGAGGCATAGGAACCCGAAGAAGATGTGTGGTCAAGGCTTCCAAGGAAGGGACCTCATGACTTGTCAGAAGTTGATCTCTGATATGATTCAAATCTGGATGCAAAGCACGGAGGATCATCACCATATAATACTTGTCAAGCTTCTTTTTGATATCTTCTGAAGATTTCACTTCCAAGAACATTCTCAATTCTTCCACAGCTGCTTGGGCTTCAGTCATGAAGGAGACCATATCATGGTCTGTCATTTTGAGATAGGCGAGCTTATTTGCGGTATCATAGAGACATTGAATATCATTAGCATAAATGCTCTGAGTTTTCTTCCAAAAAGTGTGACATGTCTTGAAGGCTCTAAGAGATATCAAAAGTCGAGGTTCCACAGATTGCCACAATAGGGCACACAATTGGAAATCAGCTTGTTTCCATTTTTCAGCTTTGTCAAAAGGTACTTGGCTCCCATCCTGCTCAAGGTGGTCATAATGTCCTTGACCAAGGAACCACATTTCCACAGCAGCAGACCAAGACAGATAATTCTTTCCGTTTAACTTTCCGGAAGTGATTGGGGGACTTCCAGAGAAAGAAAGAGCACTTCCAAACGCCATTCTTTGATAAACACAGGAGAAGGAACCAGAAAAACCGTGAAGAACCAGAAAAAACCGTGAAGAACTAGAAAACCCTAGAGGGTTGCTTATGGTTTTCTTAAAGGGGAGCTTTTGGACACACCAAAGTAAGATTTGAGGGTCAGAACGGACAGAGGAGCAGAGGGCGACAGCTACGGAGGTGGCGCGGTGACTTTCCGGTGAGTAGAGGGCGGCACGTGGACAGCACACGCCTATTCGCAGCGCACAAAGAGGTTGCGCGTGCCAGAGCATGGAGGAGAATCAGGCGAGCCCACCGGTGGGGTTGGCCGTCGCGTGAAGAGGCAAACCAGATCCAGTGGTCGCTGGACGGAACAGTGACGACGGACGGCGACGACGGCTGTGAACGGCAGCGGACAGATGTGAGATGGCGGACAACCAAGTTGTAGAACTTCAAACTGCAGTTGACAGGTGCAGATAGTGGCGAGACAGCCGCAAACAACGGCGAACGACATCGGACAGGTGCAAACAGTAGTGACAGTGCTGGTGGACAACCCAGGGACAGAAACCAGAGCAGGATGAACCTGGTCTGATACCAACTTGAGATCTAAAACAGAGAAAAATAGTTCTAAAGGGCTTCGAAGATCCTTCTCAGTTCTATTATTTATATAGATAAAAAATTGATACAATATAGATGGAAGATGAAGAGATTGTCCTAGACTGCTAGGAACAATCATTATAGATAACCCAACACACAACTACCTACTTTAGGACCTGCTATACTAATCATAGGTAGACTTAATAATTATTCTAACGGCGAGACAATTTATCTTTTGCTGGGAGTTTTGCAATGTTGGGAGTATTGCTTACCAGCCACTCTATACACTTTTTAAGTCGTCAATAACTTTGATGAAAAGATGAAGCTAACAACGTTATATATATAGCAGACATATCTTCCAAGCGAAACACCGGCTCCGCTGGTGAAGTATAGAGAAGAAGAGTTAGTTAATTTGGGAGGAGATGGAACGGGGATAACGTAGAGAGCGGGAGAGGGTCTATGACTATGATGTCTATAATGATTTAGGTGATCCAGATAAGGATGAAAATCATGCGCGTCCTATTCTTGGAGGGTCCGACACCTTGCCTTATCCTCGTAGGGGGAGGACTGGTAGAAGACCAACAAGGAAAGGTTGGCTTTTATTTCTACACTTGACCATGCTAGAATAATCCTTATCGTGAATATTTGAGCTAGCCATGTCGGATGAATGTTGTTTATTGTTTAGAAATTAGAAGTACTTATGTTTGAATATTTATATTTTGCCGCTGATAAATTCTGGTGTTTTGATGAAATAGATCCAAAAAGTGAGAGTAGGAGCTCTGATATTTATCTTCCAAGAGATGAAGCTTTTGGACACTTGAAGTTAGTGGCACCATATTCCCTATTCTTTTCTCCTTTTCTTACAAATTATTAGGAAGTTTATATAACTTTGTCATTTTGTTTTTATTTATTTTGTGTATCTTGTATTAGTGCTATGCTGCAGTGTAGTTATTAAATGTTCAAGAATACATAAAACATTTTGTTTTATCTCTCTACTGAAAGAGTGAGATAGTACAGTTAAGGAGGTTTATTGGTTATTCTATAGATATAGATATTGTTCTCTCATTTAAGAAATGAAATATTATAGGTGTCAGCACTGATTGGAAGTCTATGATCTTCTTATTCCAAATATTTTTTTGATGGCTTTGTGAACTGTGCTAAGTTAAAAATAATTATTGGTTATTCTATAGATTATTTGAAATAGGATGTAAGTTTTCATTGCTTTTTTTCTAATTATTGATTAATTGTAATCTTTGTGTGTCCAACTTCTTAATCCTATCATATCCAAATGAATTACTATATACTTATGAGTTCTCCTTTAGATGATAATAGAACAACTTTTCCCTGGTAGCTGTTCAAAATTTAGTGAGAATTTTCAAATAAGAAAATTACCAATGTCACTTACATTTGTAAATTATGTGATTATTAATCTTTCACCTTTTTATAAACTATCAGATCTTACTTTTCGTACTGAAATGAATAATTTATGAGACTGAATAGTTTATGTTGATTTTAGTTCTATCTTACTATTTTGAAATTTTTTATCAAATTTTTCCTAAAAATTTGTTTATTTTGAAGCTATGTTGATTATAAATTGATTGGATGAGATGATAATATATGAATATTATTATGTAATAATTAGTTTTTTAAAAAAAAAAACACATATTATGACGTACTAAAGAATGTATGTTATGATATGTTGATGATATATTATAACGTACAAAAATATATACGTAATAATAGATCACATATTATAACGTAAAAACAAATCTATGTCATAATATCTCTCGTCTTAGTATAACAGACAAATGAAAATTTGTCATAATAAACTGTGCATATTATGACGGACTTCAAAAACTACATTATAATATGTTCAAGCTATTATAACGTAAATTTCTTCTACGTTATAAAATGCGCAGACTTACTATAACGCCCAAAACTATGTCCCCTGTAACTAATATATCATTTTTGTACATTATAAAATGTCATTTTTTCACTAGTGTTGGCATTAGTTGTTGAAAAGGGGATGACTCTCTTTGGCATTGATTGTTGAAAAGAGGGTGACATTCTCTTTGGCAATTAGTTGTAGAAAAGAGAATGGTATTCGAGTGTTGAATCTTCTTTGGTGAGAGGGATATATGTTCAGCCTTGTGTTATAGGGGAATAGGTTCAGAGCCAGAAGAAGGATGACTCGAGTGTATCTGTATGGTGGGGCTACAGTTGAGACTGTAGAAGCGACTATAGTCGGTGAGGTAAGGTACAGGAGTGTGACTGAGTCTTGTCATGTTAGAGTTCATGGTTTGGTTATGCTTACGGTGTGATTTATGGTTGGGATAATCATGTTGGTGGTGTACCTATGATGATGATTAGGGATCGAGGATTGAGGTTCGGGGACCAAGTAATTCGTTTGATTGAATTGTTATGTTAGAGGCTGAGCGCCCTTTAAGGGCCCTGAGCGCCAGTTAAGGCTGAGCGTCCCTTAGGGGCGTTGAGCGCCAGCTTTTGTCCCACACATAGCTTTGATGAAACCACAATAGTCATTCTTTTCCTTGGAGGTCTTGGTTCACAAACCAAATTGATGCTAGATGCCTCAGCTGGAGGTAATATCAAGTGCAAGACTCGAGAGGAAGCCTATGAATTAATTGACAACATGGCTACTAATGACAATAAGATGCATAATGAAAAATGAGCTCCACCTCAGCAGAAGGAAGTCCTATAGTTACTCTCTCAATTGCCAAAGGAGCTACAGAATGTTTCACAGGTTCAACAGAAACTCTGTGAATTATGTGGTGGTGTGATGGACAAATTTATGATCACCAAAATATGATGTCACAAACTTGTTTTACAATCGGCAAGTATGACCGAATCGTTTCAAGTAATAAACTTGGTAAGACCAAGTATCGTTCTCCCAAAGGACTCACGGCCTAGTTTAGTTGTGTGGTTTGTTGATTAGCTAAGACTTAAGGACGAAATAATTGGATTGTATTATGCAAAAGACGAAAATAAACATGTATGCATGAGGTTTTGATCAATGGCAAAAGCAAAAGACAAGCACTTTCAATGAAATATATATATGAATATGTTGTTGGGGGTCAATTCCATCTTATCCACTCTCATATATTTTAGGAATTCGACATTCAAGTCATCATTATTAATGCCACTCTCTAAATTACCTTGTCAAGAAGGCCTATCCCCAATTACGAGTTCATACAATTCCTAGCATTCCTAGTAATTAGTTCTTTTAGCACAGGAGCTTAACGACAACCAATATAATATTGGGAGTAATTCCCCGGATCTAGACTTCCCCGTACGTTCTCGTATCGACAAAACCAATAATCATGCATTGAATGAGTTAAACAAAGCAAGCATTGAGCAAAGAGGAAAAACCCTAACTAATGATGAAAGAAAGCGTAAGTCTTAGATTAAGATGCAAGCACAAATTCCATATATGAGAGCTTCAAAAGATTACATTGATTCCCCAACAAACATACAAGGTTTAGTTCACCATATTCATGGTGAACCTAGATGAACAATAATGAAAGAATGAAAGATAAAACCCTAGAAAGGTGAAGAGGTAGCCTGAGCATCCAAGATCCTCCTTCAAAGGGGTGGAAGAGAGAGTGTTTGCTTCGTTTCTGCCAAAGATACAAACCCTAGGATGTCCTAAAGCTTATATACTATTCTAAAATTACAGAAAATTCAGGCCCAAGCCCATAAGTGTGCCGCTCAGCGGTAAGTGCGTGAGTTGGTTTCTTCCCCTCAGCGGCCACTGCCGCTGAGCGGTAACTTCGGCTTCTCCTTTTGCACTTTTTGATGTCTTTTCTGATTCCATCTCTCTCCTTCTTCACTTCTTTCACTAAATTCACCTTAAAACCTACACAAAAACACTGAAATCAAGCATAAACCTATCCAACTCTCTTATTTCTGAAAATATGAATAAAAGCATGATTTCAAGCTAGTTTCTAAGTATAAAGGTTGCTTTTAGTATTGATTTTAATCATGAAAATAACAGTTTTTCAACTGTTATCATGGTGATCATATCAATGGTCAATGTGCTTTTCCAGTGGAGGCCCAAGAAGACGTCAACTATATGAGCAATCAATTCCGCCAAGGTAATTTCAACCAAGGGTGGAAACCTCACCTAAGTATGGGTCAAGGTCAATTTGGGCAATCTGGGCAAGCAGGACAATTTAATAGACACCGCAACAACAATCACAATGACAACATATATCTGCATTATCTGACAGAACTTCAAAGCTTGAAGAAACCTTTCAACAATTTATGCAGGTAACTATCTCCAACCACAAGAGCACTGAAGCTGCTATAAGAAATTTGGAGATGTAGGTGGGCCAACTGGCCAAGAAGTTGGAGGATAAAGTTGAGAGGCAATTTGGGGCTAATACTGAGGTTAACGCTAAGGAAGAATGTAAAGCTATTATGATCATAAGTGATGAGAGAGTAGGGGAGAGAAAAGAAAAAGTTGAGTTAGGAGAAGAAAAAGAAAAGAAAATAGGTGAGGTTGAGAGAAAAAAGAAAGAAAAGAAGAGGGGAGAGAAAAAAATTGAAAAAGTTGAAAAGATTCTTCCTTACCCTACTAAGGAGAGTAGCAAAAAAGAAAAGGAGAAGCAATTAGGGTGTGTTAAAGAAATCTTCAAAAAATTGGAGATTAAAATTCCTTTGGCTGAAGCATTGCAACAGGTTCTTGTGTATGCACAATTTCAAAAGAGATTCCTAAAAAAGAAAAGATATATAGATTAGGAAACCATTGATGTACAGGGCAATTGCAGTGTTATGTTGCAGAAGGAGTGTTATGTTGCAGAAGGCACTTCCTCCAAAAGTTAAAGATCCAGGAAGCTTTACTATTCCTTGCGTCATTGGGAATATTAATATAGGGAAAACCCTAATTGATTTAGGGTCAAGCATTAATTTGATGCATTTCTCTGTGTTTGAGAGGATTGATGGTCTTAAAGTGAAACCTACAAAGGTTACTTTGCAACTGGCGGATGGATCTACCAAAAAGCCCTATGGTGTGGCGGAAGATGTTGTGGTTCGTATAGACAAACTTGGATTTTTTGTTGATTTTGTAGTGATGGAGATGGAGGAAGATGTGAACACTCGTATTATTCTTGGAAGGCCATTCATGAAAACGGCCAAGCTAATCATCAATGTAGATGATGGGATGATAACACTTAAAGACCAAGAAGAGGAGGTGATCTTTAATGTCTTCAATATTGAGCAGAATCAAGTGAGGAAGACTAGTCATAAAGTTGAAGATAAAAATGCACCAGTGACTAGCCTTAGAGTTGCCAAGCCGATTATCAAAGGTAAAAATTGTTTCTTGTCACAGGTTAAGGGAGGAGAAGAAAAAGATGGCAAAGGAAAGATGGTTCATCATGGCTTTGTGGATGAACAACTCAAACATGGCACACCAGTGAGATTCAAGGGCATAGTGTGGGTTGTTAAAGTGCTTAAAGATGATGGAGTCATAGAGATTGAAGCTTCGTACTTAAGGAGAGTCAAAAAGGTGACAAGGAAGATGTTGATGAGTTGGAGTGAGAGGAAAAATAAGAACATCAACATGAAAGAAGTGACTTGAGCTTTATTGGGTCAAGCCAGTGACATTAAAGAAGCGCTTGTTGGGAGGCAGCCTAGTGATTTGAAAACTTTAATTTTTGTTATTTGGTGATGTAATTTTAAACTTTTGTTATTTTATTTTGTTTAGGTTATGAGCATAGCCTGCTATGGCACAACATCTACTGATGGATGCAAGGTGATTGAGTATCTACTGAAGGATACTATGCTACCAAACACTTACTGATGGGTGTTGGAAGAGTTATTGGGTCAGACTTGTGACGTTAAACAAGCTCCTAGGAGGCAACCAAGTTTTCTAAACTCATATTTTTGTTTTATGCTCTAGTGTGCATTATATGTGTTGAATGTTGAATGTTTGAGGGTTGTAGAGAGATTCAAGATAAAACACCTTTTTTGACTTAGAAATTAGCTTGAAATCATGTTTTTACTTTAGTTATGAGAATAAGAGAGTTGAAGGTGGAACTATTGGTTTTACGCTTGGTTTTCCATGTTTAACATGAATTAGGATGGTTTGGAAGAAGAATTGAAGTATCAAGGAGCTGGAACTCAAGAAAAGCTGGAAAATCATCAGAGAGAAGGACTGCAGGTGGCGCCTGAGCACCCTTCTGGAGGCCCTCAGCGCTAAAGTCTCGCCTTGGCGCCTTAGCGCCCGAGCGCCCTTTTTGTGTCGCTGAGCACCAATTAGTACCACAACTCACGCCTGGGCGCCTTTCTAGGGGCGCTGAGCGTAGATGCTTTCGCCGTCACTGATGGGTGTCGTACCCCACACAAATTTAATGTACAAATAAGAATGCAATATAACTAGGAAGTGACTCCTAGTTCGTCTCTCAAGGACCAAACTGTGGTTCGAGAATCAGGTCAAACACGTAGTGGGGGGGTTTGGTTAAAGTGTTTTTGTGATTAGAAATGAACTAAATTAAAACTGAAAATTAAATACAACCAAACATAATTGAAAATATTGAAATGAATGAACAAAGCATGAAGACCAAACAATCTTACAGATGACCGAACGGTTCTACATTGAAACCGAACGATTTCTAAAGCAAGTGAGGAAATTCGAAATGCAGGAAGATAAAGAAGCCGAACAGAATAGACAACATAGTGAACAGAAACAATAAACTGAATAGATAGGAAACGAACACAAGTCGAATGACACAATCAGACACCGAACGATCTAAAAGCAGCAAAACCAGAAAATGCACAATTCATCAGGATTTGAAAACAAAATGCTAGAATAGTAAACACGCAGAAAATGTAACATCATCTTAACTGAATGCACCAAATGAACTTAAACATTAAACACAACAGTAGAAGCATCAGTAAAAGCAAACCGAGATTGAAACAACACTTGAAAACAAGATGAATAGTAAAATGCAATAGATAATAAAAATAAAAACACTTAGCTAAAAATGCGTCAATCCTTTTTAAATGGCACCGTGTGTGCTCTTCCTATTTCTCCAATTGAAACTCAAAGAAACCTCTAAAATGAAATTAACACTTCATAAATAAAAACGTAACATCATGTCCTAAAATTGAAAACGTCACTTCTTCTAAAAGAAAGCAAAATGAATGCCCCATAATAAAATCACTTTGCAGCTCCAAAAATAAATCACCGTAAACAACTTGAAGGTAATAAATAAATAAGACAATGTATCCAATGCTATTAGCTTGCAATGTATGAGCTCAAAGTGAAATAATAAAAGGCACATTATAATCATCTAGAAGAAGCATATCACGGAAACAACACAAAAGAAAATTGCTAAAACTACTTCACCCTGAATGCTTTCCAATATATACATATAATATAAGAAACAAGTTTCGGTTCATGCGTGAAGAAAGGAAATGAAAATTCGTGTGTGCATCTCCAGCTCCCAATCCCCGTTTTCTCCTCTCAAGGTTGTTGCTGCACCTCCATTCTCATCATCGTTTTCTCTTACATTCTGGATGTAATCCTCCTTGAATTAATGTTCGTGTGTTTACCAACGCTGCTCCCCTAATTCCATCCAGCACCGTTCTCTTTTCAAACCTGTTAGACCTCCAATTATATTCCATGGGCCGGGTGCACTCCTTCTTAAAATGAAATCAGCCTCACAGCGTGTCAAGGCCGTCAGCGTGTGTGTGCTTTGTGTTTCCCAACCAGGCCGTGACAACAGGAGCGTGTGTGAAGACAGTTGGGAGCGTTAAGTCCGCATGGAGTGTCACCATCTTTTCTTTCTAATGAATAAAACACTGCTCCGTAACAGCGTGCAACATCATCTAGTGAATCCAACGTCCTTATTTTTCTTTTCTCAACCCATGAGCAACATGGTTTTTGCTAGACGTCACTCCTCTTTCCAATTGAACCACCCCTTTCTCATAAGTCCAAATAGTAAAATCACCGTAGTGCCCTCTGATAACAGTTGAAAAACTGTTATTTTCATGCTTAAAATTGATACTAAAAGCAACCTTTAACACTTAGAAACTAGCTTGAAATCATGCTTTTGGTTATATTTTTAGAAATAAGAGAGCTGGACAGGTTTATGCTTGATTTTAGTGTTTTTATGTAGGTTTTAAGGTAAATTTGGTGAAAGAAGTGAAGAAGGATAGAGATGGAATCAGAAAAGACATCAAAAAGTGCAAAAGGAGAAGCCGCAAGTACCGCTCAGCGGGAGTTTACCGCTGAGCGGCACTCAGAAACCCACGTTGGATCCGCTGAGGGGTAAAATGGCCGCTGAGGGGAGAAAAACAACTCACGCACTTACCGCTGAGCGGCAGTTTACTGCTGAGCGACACTTTTATGGGCTTGGGCCTAATTTTTCTGTATTTTTAGAATAGTATATAAGCTTTAGGACGTCCTAGGGTTTGTATCTTTGGCAGAGACGAAGCAAACACTCTCTTTTCCACCCCTTTGAAGGAAGATCTTGGATGCTTAGGCTACCTCTTCACCTTTCTAGGGTTTTATCTTTCATTCTTCCATTATTATTCATCTAGTTTCACCATGAATATGGTGAACTAAACCTTGTATTGTTGTTGGGGAATCAATGTAGTCTTGTGAAACTCTCATATATGGAATTTGTTTTAACATCTTACTTTTAAGACTTATGCTTTCTTTCATCATTAGTTAGGGTTTTTCCTCTTTGCTTATTGCTTGCTTTGTTTAACTCATTCATAGCCATGATTATTGATTTTGTCGATATGGGAACATACGGGGAAATCTAGATCCGGGGAAATTCTCCCAATAGCATATTGGTTGCCTTTAAGCTCCTGCACTTCAGAACTAATTACTAGGAATGCTAGGAATTGTATGAACTCGTAATTAAGGATAGGCCTTCTTGCAAGGTGATTTAGAGAGTGGCATTAACAATTGATGAAAAGAATGTTGAATTCCTAAAGTATATGAGAGTGGATAAGATGAAATTGATAACTCCCAACAACATACTCATCCATATAATTCATTAAAGTGTTTGTATTTTGTCTTTTCCATTGATCAAATTCATGCATACATGTTTATTTACTGTCTTTTGCATATAAAACTACAATCAATTTGTTCTTAAGTCTTAAATAATCAACAAATCACATAACTAAACTAGGCCGTGAGTCCTTTGGGAGAACGATACTTGGTCTTACCGAGTTTTATTACTTGAAACGATTCGGTCACACTTGCCGATTGTTAAACAAGTTTGTGGCACCGTTTTTCGGTGTTCATAAATTTGTCATCACCCTCCTTCTTGTGCACACTTCTTTTGTGGAGAGTCTTGAATTATGTGGCAGCCCTCTAATGTCCCAAAATATTATCCAACAATTTCCCTGCAATTAATAATGCAAATAATTAGCCTCAGATAATTCAAATTAATTAAAATAAGAATTTCTGGTCAAATTAAGCAAAATTAGAAAAATAGTTGCTAAGTGAAATCAAGAAAATATTGAATCATCATTCACGCCTGAGCGCCAATCTTGTGGGCTTGGACTTTTTCCGTGCTCTATTTAAGGATTTGGATGTCCTAGTTTTGGTATCTTTTGACAGAAGAGGCGCAAAAACACTCTCTTGTAGGCGAATTTGGAGGCGGAAGCTCTTATCTTCAACTTTTAGGGTTTTTCTATTTCATTCTTTTCCATTATTCATCTAATTTCACCATGTCTATGGTGAACTAAATTTCAATTGTTGTTGGGGAAACGATGTAATCCTTTGAAACTCTCATGTATTGAATTGATTCTTATTTTAAATGCTTTGTTCATTAATTGTTAGGGTTTTTCCTCTATACTCTATGCTTGCTTTGTTTAACTTATTCATAGAATGATAATTGATTTTGTCGATATGGACACATACGGGGAAATCTAGATATGGGGAATTGATACGACTGTCGCGGTCATACAAATTTGATACAGATAAAGAATGCAGTATAACTAGGAAGTGACTCCTAGGTCGTCTCTCAAGGACCAATTTTGGTGGTTCAGTCTCAGATTTATCACGAAGTGGGGGGGTTTTGTGAATATTTTTGTTTGATGCGGAAAAATAAATTAAAACTGGAATTTAAACACAACTGAATTTAAAAACACTGAAATAAATTTTAAAGTGTTTAAAAACTGAATGATAAAAGACGGTAAAAACGGAACAGTAAATATGCAGAAACGGTAAAATTTAACGATGCTTAAAATAGTAAATGGGAAAATAAAAGAGACAGTAAAAATAAAAGTACTTAACTGAAAATGAAATTCATTAAAGATTTAACACTTGAAATAAAATGTGACAGTACAGATAAAAATTAAATGAGCACCGTGAAACAATTCTTCTAAACTATATGCTTCAGAAAATAAAACACTAGCACTATTTAAAATGGAAAACCGAGAGAGTGGAAGAGGAAGAGGCGAGAGCCTCCTCCCAGGCAGTGGGTGTCCTAAACTACTCCTAAAATCTAATTCTCTCAAGTCTGATATCCCCTTTTTCTCTGCTGCATGCTGCTCCTTTTATAAGCCAAATTCTGAAGCTACTCCCGTGACTTCTCCTCTTTCACGGAAATGGTTTGCAACCGTGGGTTCCCACTTCAAGCTGCTGGTCCGTGAACTTTGCTCCAGCCAATCACATGTTTTGCAATTCTTTTTCAACTCATGATAGCACCAGCTTGAATACCTTCTTCAATGCATCACTGTGTACATCATTCCAGCCCCTTGCTCATGGAAGTGTTTTGGACCGTGAGCTACTCTTCTGGATGGAAGCTGCTGCACTTGGATGAAGGCTGCTAGGAGCACGCTGGATTTCTCTTCTTTGCTGTGTTGGATGCTTGAAGGTTCTAGCTGGGAGCGTGAAGAGTTTGGTCTGCATTTTCCAGCCTTTGAATCACTTCTTCTCCCAGCTGACCAGCTGCTGTCTTTGGCTTCCCTGGATGTCTTCTTCTCCAACTGCTGGGCGTGAGCTGCTGGACATCTCTTCTTCAACTAGACCAAGACCGTGGAGCACCTTGCTGCTGGACTCTGCTGCCATGCACTGCTGCAGCTGTCCGAGAGCTTCTCTTCTTTTCTTCCATCAAGCCGTGATTGTGGTTGCTGGATGTGCAGATTTCCAATTTAATTGTTCACGTTCCAGCAAAAGAAAATAATGTGATGGCAAATTAAATTGTGCATGGGCCGTGTGCTTTACTTCTTGAAAGAAAAGAAGATTCCCTTTTGTGTAGCAGGTTGCAATTGTCGTGTGATGTGTTTGCTACAAGACAAAGAATTAAATTGATTGTTCTCTGTGCAGCCCATATAACATTTGGAACCTTGTGAGTTTTCTTTTCAGAATTTGGAAGTATGGTATGTGTGTCTTTGTCTCATACAAAATTATCATTTTAAATTCCAAAAGATGTGGGCCGTGACATTCTGTAGCTTGCTGCATATCTCTCTTCTCAAAACCGTGAACTCCCAAGGGGAAAAGCACTTCAAAAATTCTGCACCAAGCTAAACAAAAAAAACGTGAGGTGGCTTTCCATTTCTATCAAACTTCTCCGTAAATGAAAACAATTCTTTGCAATGTGAAAGTAATGTGGTCCCCTCTTTTGTTCCAAGTGTTTGCTGAATTTTCCAATAAGTGGTATGGTCTTGACTTTTCAACAAAGGTGGTCCCTTCTTCCATCCAACTTCACGGCTTACTTCACTTGAGCCAAAGAAAAATTCTGCAATACTATTTGGTGGTTCCCACTTTGATTCCAATTGGTCTTATGCTTTCCCTTTTTGCAAAATTCTTCATTGAAGGAATGAATTGCAGCCGTAGAGTGTACATTGCCGTGACATTTATTTATAGAAAGTGGCTTCTTACAAAATAAAAATCACTCTTCCAAGAGCTACAAAACCGTGAGCTTCATTTTAAAGTGGTAGCTCCATTCTCCTTTCATTTCACAAGTCCATTATATCCTTTGATGTTTGCCATGTTAATTTCTATTGTCTTCCAAAATTACTTGAGAAAACCGTGGACACTTGTGCCACATTTTAATTCTCCAAATATTATCCAATAATTTTCCTATAATTGATAATGCAAATAATTAATTTCAGATAATTCAAATTAACTAAAATAAGAATTTCTGATCAAATCAAGCACAATTTAGTAAAATGGGAAAATACTGGACATTTAAGCGCAATTCCCGGATTAATTCTAGCACAATAAACTAAGTGAAGTGAAGAAAATAATGATTCATCAGGAATCTCTCCCAAAAGCAGTATTGCCTAGACATAGGGATATGAGGGTTGATTTCCTTTAAGGTTCTGTGCGTTTATAATGCAAAATTAGTTGCTAGGCAGACAAGACATTGTAAACTAGTAATTAATGATAGACTTTCTTCATCGAGACATCGAGTCTAAAGTAAATTAGAAAGTGACATTAACATTAATGAAGAAGACGAATTCATAAATACATGAGAGTGGATAGGATAAGTCGAACCCCCATCAACATAATCATTCCATATTTTACAAACCAATCACCTGTGCATTCTTATTGTCAATTAATCAACTTTGAAATAATTGAAAACATGGCTACTAATGACAATGAGCTGAACAGTGAAAGAGGAGCTCGTATTCAACAAAAAAAAGTTCTACAGTTGCAATCCAATGATGCCTTGTTAGCTCAGAACAAAATAATAATTCAACAACTGGAGAATCTCACAAAGGCACTTGCACAACTGCCAAAAGAGTTAAAGACTGTTGCACAGGTTCAACAATAGATGTGTGAACTATGTGGTTGTGACCATATCAATGGTCAATGCTCCTTTCTAGTGGAAGCTTTAGAGGATGTTAACTTCATGGCCAATCAATTTCCATACTGTCAGGGGAACTTCAATCAAGGGTGGAAACCATACTGAAGTATTGGTCAAGGACAAAGTGGGCAAGTTGGACAATCAGGGCAATTTAACAAGCAACAACAACCAACCTTATGGCAACAAATGTCTACACTTAATGAAAGATCAATAAGGATGGAAGAAACTCTTCAGCAATTCATACAGGCAACTGAATCCAGCACTAAAACTACTATTTAGAACTTGGAGATTCAAGTGAGTCAACTTACTAAGCAAATGGAAGAAAGGCCCGACAAGAATTTTGGAGCTAATACTGAGGTTAACCCCAGGGAAGAGTGTAAAGTGCTAGTGAGTGTAAATGTTGAAAAAGTTGAGATGGAAAAAGAAGAGAGAAAAGAGAAAGAAGAGAAAGAAGAAGAGAAAATTTGTGTGAAGATGAAGAAAGTGAGTGGAAAAAGAGAAAGCAAAAAGAAAGTGAGAGAAAAGAAAAAGAGGACGAGAGAAAAAAAGAAAGAATCATATGAAAAACCTCTTCCTCATCCAAAGAAGTATCATAGGAAGAAGGAATTTGAGCACTTTATGGAAATCTTCAAGAAATTGGAGATTAAAGTTCCTATGATTGAGACATTGCAACAGGTTCCTGGTTTTATCAAATTGCTGAAGAAGTTCAGTAGAAAGAAGAAAAAGAAGAAAGAACTTGAGTTTTATTGGGTCAAGCTAGTGACATTAAAAGAGCGCTTGCTGGGAGGCAACCCAGTGATTTAAGAACTTTTAATTTTTGGTTTGGTGATGTAATTTTGAACTTTTCGGTATTGTTGGTTTTGTTATAAGTTTGTTACAGGGTTTACATCTACTGATGGATGTTAGGCGGAAGAGTATCTACTGAAGGATACTATGTTTGTATACACCTACTGATGGGTGTTGGTAAGAAAGATTTGCATCTACTGAAGGGTGTTGGAGGATTTTGGGTCAGGATCGTGACGTTAAACAAGCGCTACCTGGGAGGCAACCCAGTTGATTGATTGTATCTTTGTTGTTTGTTTTGCTTTAGTTGTATGATAGGGATTGGATGCATGAGTGATCTGAGAACTTAATTGCAGGGAGCAAGTAAGGAGCATGAGTATAAGACACCTAGGTTAAGCTAGGAAGAAGAAAAACACAACACGAAAGCGCCGCTGAGCTGTGGTATCGCAAAATGGGCTTAGGTTGCCCCTTAGCGGAACCCGAGCCCATTAGGGTATTTTTATACCCTAAGTCGCGCCTTTGCCTCTATTTTCAGATCTCAATCCTCCCACACACTCTCAAGCAATCTCCCAAGAGTTCCCTTCATTTTTATTTTTCTTCCCCCTTCATAAAACCTCTCTTCCATTCATTTTTGCATCAAGTTTCTATTCAAGTTTGGGGTTTGGTGAGAGCATTGTTGTTACAGGCTGATTTCTTCATTGTGGTTTACTAATGCTTAACAATGTATCTTGTGGTTTTGTGAATTATGTTTGATGCAGGGATGGCCTGCTCATCGGGCAAAAAGAATCAAAACTATAGGATCCATGAAGAAGGAGAGGAAGAAGACTCTGACGATAGCATGAGTTGATGAGGAACTGAGATAGCATTCACTGATGGATGCCATCAGCACTAGAGCAGGATTTGTTTTATCTTCTGTTTTGTTCTAAACTTATTTTCTCCTGTTAGTAGAATAGGGTTTGATGTACTCAATTGGAAACTTTGTCTGTTATGATGGTTTGCTTATGATTATTGTGTGGTAAGTTGTGCTTGATGATTATTGTGTGGTAAGTTGTGCTTGATGATGCTTTGATATTAATTGATGTTGAGATTGTGCACATTATATGCTTATACAGATGATTCACAAGCTTTGTGAACAAATGCTTGATGTTGTGATTGTGATTATGATACTAGGTAGGATATGTATATGTGGAATGTGAATGAGCTTAGCTTTGAGCTCCAGAATTTGTGATTGAATGCTATTACTTTGAAAGCATGAATGATTTTGCCCAGGTTTTCTATGATTGAATCAATTGCTTGTTTGCATCATGTGATCAAGGCCATTTGTTGGTAACCCTTTTATTAGCCAAATGCAGGACTTTAGCCCACAAAAAGAGAGCACTATGTGTTATACCCTTTGAACCCTTAGCCTTGAATATAATTTGAAAACCCCTTATGAAAAGCTTTACAATGAGTTAAGTAGAAAATATTTTGTGGTATTGACGAATGTTCAAGTTTGGGGTTATTGAGAAGTTATGAAAGGGAAATTGAAAGCATTGAGCTAAAAGCTAAGAACTAAGAATGTGAAAAGAAAAAGAAAAAGAGAAAAAAGAGAGAAGAAAAAGCAAAGCTCAATGCAAAGGAAAGTTGGGAATAAGTAAGAATGATTATGTTTATATGATTATCTTAACTCAAGGGTTTTGTGATCTAGAAAGTCCAATTTTCTTGTTAGCCCAGCCATATTATAAGCCATTGAAAAGTCCTTGTGATGATGAATGCTTGTGAATGTATTTGATTATGGTTAAATGAAAGACAAAGTAAATTCATGTGACATTGTGATAGTAGAGTGAATGAGTGATTACCTTTTATACACTTGTGTGTTTGAGTGAAACACTTTATCTAGCGAGGAAAGATTCCATGAGCACATGAACATCCATACTTAGTTGATTGATCATTCATGAAAAGAAGCATTTGTTGGATACTAGGTAATTGTATGAACACTAAAGCATGTGCATGTCTTGATTGAAGTTTTTGTCATGAGCTTAATTGAGTACTTACTTATCTTGAAAAGAGGATTTTTGAATGAAGTGAACCATTGTATTGATTGGTAGAAGATTGAGTTACATCTTGTTTGCTTGAGGATAAGCAAAGTTCTAAGTTTAGGGTTATGATAACAGTTGAAAAGCTTTTATTTTCATGCTTAAAATTGATACTAAAAGCAACCTTTAAAGAGAATGGAGTAATAGAGATTGAAGCTCCGTATTCTAGAAGAGTCAAAAGGGTGGACAGGAAACTATTGATGAGTTGGTGTGATGAAAGCAAGAGGAACACCAACATAGAAGATTGGACTTGAGATTTATTGGGTCAAGCTAATGACGTTAAAGAAGCGCTTACTAGGATGCAACCCAGTTTTCTAAAATTTTTCTTGTTATTCATTTCTGTTTTTAGAATAGGTTGTGATGTATTTGGCTAAAACTTATATCTGATGCAATGGTTTGATGACGTTGTGTTGTGATGAGTATTGGTTGATGATGCTCTTATAATTCATTGATGTTGAGATGGTGCATAAGATGCTGATATGCTAGCGATTGCTCATATGATTATGATTATGATGTTGAGCAGGATGTTTATCTGAATTATCTGGAACTTTGAATTAGCTTGTATGTGAGGTTTTGAGCTCCAGAGTTTGTGTTGTGAATGATGGCTATTCCATTGAAATCATGAATGATTTTGCCAAGGTTTCTATGATTGAATCGCTTGCTTGCATGTGTCATATGTTCAAGGCCATCTGTTGTTATCCCTTTTTAGCCAATGCATGATTTCAGTCCAACAAAAAGAGCACAATGTGTTCTATCCTTTGAATCTTGAGCCTTAAATCATGAAATAAAACCCTTTGTTGAAAATCTTTACCTTGAGTTAAGTTGAGAATATTTTGTGTGGTAGTGATAAAGGTTCAAGTTTGGGGTTGCTCGGGAAAAATAAAATGAAAAGAATAAGCATTGAGCTAAGTATTGAGCAAATGAAAGCAAAGGAAAAAGAAAATAAAAGAAAGAAAAGCTCAATGCAAGGGAAAGTTGGGAATAAGTGAAATTGAGTTATTGGAAAAAGAGATTGTGTTTGAATGAAAAAAAAAATTATGAATGACTCTCCTAACACAAGGATTTTGTGATCCAGAAAAATCAATGTTCTTCTTAGCCCAACCACATTACAAGCCATGGAAAGTCCTTGTGATGATACTTGTTTGTGAGTGTGTTTGACTGTGGTTAAATGAAAGGTCATTTGGTTTTATGTGACATTGAGATAGTAAAGTGAAGAAGTTACCTCTATATACACCTGTGTGATTGAGTGAAACACTTTGACTGGTGAGGAGTAGTGAAACCATGATGAGTTGTTTGAATCAAGGCATTTGTACATCTTGACTGAATTCTTTGTAATGAGCGGATTTGAGTAATTACTTGTCTTAAAAGAAAGAGTTTTGGAATCTGTAAACCATTGTATTTATTGTTTGAAAGCTGAGTTACATCTTGTTTGCTTAAGGACAAGCAAAGTTTTAAGTTTAGGGTTGTGATAACGGTTGAAAATACCGTTATTTGATACTTAATTTTGATACTAAAAACACCCTTTATGACTTAGAAACTAGCTTGAAATCATGCTTTTGCTTTAGTTATGAGAATAAAAGAGTTGAAGGTGGAATTATTGGTTTTACGCTTGGTTTTCCTTGTTTTAATAGGAATTAGGATGGTTTGGAAGAAGAGTTAAAGTATCAAGGAGTTGGAACACAACAAAAGTTGGAAAATCATCTGAGAGAAAGACCGCAGGTGGCGCCTGAGCGATGAAGTCTCGCCTTGGCGCCTGAGCGTCCTTTTTGTGCCGCTGAGTGCCAGTTAGTACTGGAACTCACGCCTGGGCACCCTTTGAGGGGCGTTGAGCGCAGATGCTTTCTGATAACAGTTGAAAACTGTTATTTTCAGGCTTAAAATTGATATTAAAAGCAACCTTTAACACTTAGAAACTAGCTTGAAATCATGCTTTTATTCATATTTTCAGAAATAAGAGAGCTGGACAGGTTTATGCTTGATTTCAGTGTTTTTGTGCAGGTTTTAAGGTGAATTTGGTGAAAGAAGTGAAGAACGAGAGAGATGGAATCAGAAAAGACATCAAAAAGTGTAAAAGGAGAAGCCGCAACGGCCGCTCAGCGGCAGTTTACCGCTGAGCGGCACTCAAGAGACCACGGTGGATCCGCTGAGGGGCAAAATGGCCGCTGAGGGGAAGAAACCAACTCACGCACTTACTGCTGAGCGGCACTTTACCGCTGAGCGGCACACTTATGGGCTTGGGCCTAAATTTTCTGTATTTTTAGAATAGTATATAAGCTTTAGGACGTCCTAGGGTTTGTATCTTTGGTAGAAACGAAGCAAACACTCTCTCTTCCACCCCTTTGAAGGAGGATCTTGGATGCTCAGGCTACCTCTTCACCTTTCTAGGGTTTTATCTTTCATTCTTTCATTATTGTTCATCTAGTTTCACCATGAATATGGTGAACTAAACCTTGTATTGTTGTTGGGGAATCGATGTAGTCTTGTGAAACTCTCATATATGGAATTTGTTTTTACATCTTATATTTAAGACCTATGCTTTCTTTCATCATTAGTTAGGGTTTTTCCTCTTTGCTCAATGCTTGCTTTGTTTAACTCATTCAATGCATGATTATTGATTATGTCGATACGGGAACGTACGGGGAAATCTGGATCCGGGAAATTTCTCCCAATAGTATATTGGTTGTCGTTAAGCTCCTGCACTTAAGAACTAATTACTAGGAATGTTAGGAATTGTATGAACTCGTAATTAAGGATAGGCCTTCTTGTCAAGGTGATTTAGAGAGTGGCATTAACAATTGAATAAAAAAATGTTGAATTCCTAAAATATATGAGAGTGGATAAGATGAAATTGATAAACCCCAACAACATACTCATCCATATATTCCATTGAAGTGTTTGTATTTTGTTTTAGCGATTGATCAAAACTCATGCATACATGTTTATTTTCTGTTTTGCATATTAAAACTCCACTTATTTCGTTCTTAAGTCTTAAATAATCAACGAATCACATAACTAAACTAGGCCGTGAGTCCTTTGGGAGAAGAATACTTGGTCTTACCGAGTTTATTACTTGAAACGATTTGGTCACACTTGCCGATTGTAAAACAAGTTTGTGGCGCCGTATTTCGGTGTTAATAAATTTGTCATCAAGTTTTTGGCGCCGTTGCCGGGGACTCGTGGTTGAACTAGTTAATTTGTGTGATTATTGATTATCTTTGACTTGAATTTTGAATTTCTATTTTTATTTTTTCTGTTTTTATTTTATTTTATTTTATTTTATTCTCTGAATCTTATATCTTTTCTTATATCTTTTTGTGCTAACCAAATCTTCTAGGGTTTTGTTCTTTTGTGTATGCAGGAGGCAATTCGAACAAGGAGCAAGATAACTGCAGAACCTCTTCTTGAAGGTTTAGACGAGAGTAGACGGAGGAGAAGAATCCGAACATCTAGAGAACTTTTCCCTCCTCCGGAAACTCTGTTGCAACCATCACCACAAGATTCTGACCACAGCACAGAAAATATGGAGAACAATAATATCAGAAGAACTCTTGCTGATTACACCAATACAGCTGGACCTCAACACTTTAACAGCATAGCCAGACCTAGAGTCAATGCAGCTAACATGGAGGTCAAGCCAACATTGATCCAACTGGTGAAGAGCAATCAATTCAATGGGTTATCTCACGAAAGCCCATATCAGCACCTCACTACATTTAATGAGATCTGCAACACAGTGAAAATAAATGGGGTGCCAGATGAAGCGATCAAACTTAGCTTGTTTCCTTTCTCATTAGGAGGCAATGCTAAGCTTTGGTTAAATTCTTTTCCAGAGGGAAGCTTCACAGAGTGGGAAGCAGTGGTAACCAAGTTTCTAAATAAATACTTCCCACAATCAAAGGTGAACAAAGGCAAGCAAGAGATTTCTTCATTCAGGCAGGGCATGGAAGAATCACTGGGACATGCATGGGATAGATATAAAAGCTTGCTACGAAAACACCCACGCATGGATTCGATGAAGTGGAAGTAGTCATTACCTTCCTTGGAGGTCTTGGTTCACAAACCAAGATGATGCTTGATGCCTCAGCAGGAGGAAACATTAAATGAAAAACTCCAGAGGAAGCAACAGAAATTATTGAAAATATGGCTACTAGTGATAACGAGCTAAACAATGAAAGAGGAGCTCCTATGCAACAAAAAGGAGTTCTACAATTACAGACAAATGATGCCTTGCTAGCACAAAATAAAATTCTAACTCAACAGCTAGAGACTCTTACGAAAACACTTGCACAATTGCCTAAAGAGTTGAAAACTGCTGCACAGGTACAATCTCAGTTGTGTGAATTATGTGGGGGCGACCATATCAATGGTCAATGTGCCTTTCCAGCAGAAGCCGTAGAGGATGTGAATTACATGGCCAATCAATATCGTCAAGGGAACTACAATCAAGGGTGGAAACCACACCCAAACATTGGTCAAGGGCAAACTGGGCAAGCTGGTCAATTTAATAAGCAACAGCAGCAACCCACCTTATGGCAGCAGATTTCTATGCTTAATGAAAGGTCCATGAGGATGGAAGAAACTCTTAATAATTTCATACAGAAAACTGAGTCTACCCAAAAGAGCACTGAAGCTGCTATCAAGAATTTGGAGATTCAGATGGGGCAGATTACTAAGCAGGTAGAAGAGAGGCCAAGTAAAAATTTTGGGGCTAATACTGAGGTTAACCCCAGAGAAGAATGCAAGGTGGTAGAGAGTACTAAAGTGAGATAGTTGAGTTAGAGAAAGGTGAAACAGAAGAGAAAAGAGAAATAGAGAGCAAACATACTTCTCCTTTTCCAATAAATCAAGGGAAACAACTTGATTTCACAGAATTATTCAAGATGGTGGATAATGATGCACCTTGGGAGTAGATTCTACAAAAATTACAGTTTACACTAAAACTAATGAAGACGTCTCTACAAAGAAAAGACGTAGAGATGATGAGGCAAAGAAGTGTAAAACTGTTAAAAAAGAGCCATTCCCTCCAAAAGCGACAGATCCAGGAGGCTTTTCTATTCCTTGTACCATAGGAAAGAAAAGGGTTAAAAAAGCTCTTCTTGATTTAGGTTCAAGTGTTAACTTGATACCTTACTCTTTACTAGAGCAAATCGGCGATGTTAATGTGAAACCTGTAAAGGTTAATTTAGTAATGGCTGATGGATCTTCAAAGGAACCATGTGGGATTGCAGAGGACATTATAGTTTGTGTGGGCAAACTCCAGTTCTTGGCAGACTTTGTGGTGATGAAGATGGAGACAAAAAAGATACCTATCATTCTTGGAAGACCGTTTATGAAAACGGCCAAAGCTATCATTGATGTAAACGAAGGTATAGTGGTGCTCCAGGACCGAGAGGAGAGAGTTGTTGTAGATGTCTTTAAATATGAGACGCAAACACAGGAGGAAGAAGCTAGTTATAAAGCTGCATTTCAAGATGCACGCATGACTAGCCATCAAGATGAAAAGCCCAAGGTTACAGGTAAACATTGTTTGTTGTTTCAGGTGCATAAAGGAAAAAAGATTGGAAGAGGAGGAAAAGTTCCTGATGACTGGAAGAAAGGAAGACCCCAACTTGGTACACCTGTGAGAATCAAAAACAAGTTGTGGGTTGTGAAAGGCTATAAAGAGAAGGAGATGATAGAGATAGAATCTCCACATTTTAGAAGAATCAAAACAGTGCACAGGAAACAGCTGAGGAGTTGGTGGGATAACAACATTAACTATGAAGAAGGAACTTGAACTTTACTGGGTCAAGCTAATGACGTTAAAAGAGCGCTTACTGGGAGGCAACCTAGTTGATTTAAGAACTTTTAATTTTATTTTGGTTTGTAATTTTTAATCTGTTGAACATTATTTTGTAAATATTTTGTTGGACATAGCATCTACTGAAGGATGCTAGTTGGATATAGCATCTACTGAAGGATGCTAAGTTTGTAACACCTACTGATGGGTGTTGGTGAAAAAATTTTGCACCTACTGATGGGTGTTGGTAAGTTTGTAACACCTACTGATGGGTGTTGGTAAGATTGTAACACCTACTGATAGGTGTTGGTGGATTTTGGGTCAGGCTCGTGACGATAAACAAGCGCTACCTGGGAGGCAACCCAGTTGATTGATTGTTTTTGTTTGTTTCATTGAAGTAGTATAATAGGGTTGTGCATAAGTAATCCGAACATTGAATTGCAGGGAACCAGTGAGGGGCATGTTTAGGAGGCACTTAGGTTAAGCAAAGAAGGAGGAGGGCACATCACGAAAGTGCCGCTGAGCGGCAACTTACTGCTGAGCGGTTGATGGACAAATTTATGATCACCAAAATATGATGTCACAAACTTGT
>JAHCHA010012387.1:136176-167952 GCA_027742795.1 Vigna hirtella | reverse complement strand
GCAAATGAATATAAGGGTAAACTTTATCTACCCAATATAAAAAAAAATCATCTTAGGAAATTCTTAATTAAGGAGAAAAAATAATCTACCCAATAAACTCCTTATCAAGGGGATTACGATTAAGATTAAAATGATTTTGACTCTAGTACAAGAGAGACCGACTTAGTTCAAAGTTTAACGGGATGTCTCATATTGAAATTTGAGACGGTTTCTCTTGGATCGAAGGGTGGAAAAAGGATCAATTCAAGATGAAGTTTGAGACAAATTGGCCAAGGCCAAAAGTCGAAACCAATCGGTAGCACGAGACAGGTTAGCTTTAGTCGAAAATAGAGACGGCTAACCCGGGCTAAAGATTGAGACTAGTCTATTCAGTCTTAATATCAAGAATGACCGACTTAGACTGATGGTCAAAACGAGTTGGCCCTTAACCAATGTAGAGATGGGCTCGGCCTAATCAATCTAGCCACCCTAGCTAAAGTTCGGCTGAATTCAATCGAGTCAACCACGACCGAATTTCGGTTAAGACGACCCCTACCCAAACTTGACGTAATTCGATTGAGTCGTTCCTAATCGAAATTTAGTCCAATTTGGCAATGTTGGCCTTGGGGAAATTTTGGTTGATTGTGTCGCAATTGAATTTTGGCGTATTCGATGGATTAAACCTAGTTGAATTTGATCAAGTTTGTCGTGGCACAAATTTGATAAAATTTGACCGAGTCTATCCTATTTGAAATTCGATAAAGTCAGCCCACACAAACATTTGGTCGAATTTGATCGTTTCTGTCTCAACCAAAATTTGGCCAAATTATGCAGAGTTGGCCTTAACCAAAATTTAATAAAATTTTACAGAGGTGGCATTGACTTCGGCTGAGTCAGCCTTGGCCAAAAAGTTTGCCAAATTCAACTGTGTTGAACCCGACTGAAATTCTACTAATTCTGTCCTAGCTAAATTTCGACCATGTCGGTCCTAACCAAATTTCGGCCTAGATGGCCCCGACTGATTTCACTCGTGTCAACTTTAGCGAAAGTCACCCAAGTCAACTCTATTTGAAATTTGGCCAAACATCACCAAGTCTGTCTTGCTCGAAATTGGACTAGTTTGGACAAGTCAACCTTGACTGAATTCGTGCAAGGCAGCCCCGATCAAGATTTGGTCGAATTTAACTAAGTCTGTCCAAACCTAAATTTTGGAAATATTCTGTCGAGTTGGCCTCGGTAGAAATTCAACTAAGTTGTTCCTAACCCAAATTTTACCCGATCTTATCAAAGATTGAGATAGATTTGCTCGGATCAAATGTTAAGACCGAATCAATCGAATTAAAGTTCGAGACTGGTCAATTCAACTGAAAGTCAACTCAAGACAATTCGAGTTCAAGTTAGAGATAGACTGATAGACGAAACCGAAGATCAATGTTGACTAATTTGACTTATGATTGAGATAGATGACCTAAACCAAATATTTAATTATATATCTAAAAATTAATATTTGTTTTTATATTTAAAAAGAGATGATCCTGGACTCATAGAATTTTTGTGAGATTTTTTATCCTATAAACTTTTTTTTTGAGAGCGATAAATTTTTTTTGGCCTCAACCAACTTTGGTCAAGACTTTGGGCGACGCCAAATTCACGTCTCTACAAATTATGAAGATTGAATTTAACTTGAACAATACAATTGTTAGTCACTTTAAATCTACCAACATTTCACCGTTACTATTACCATAAAGTCGAAGATTTTATGGTCGCTAAATAAGTAAAATTTAACACAGCTCTCTAAATTCTATGTGTGGGTAATTTTTCAATTGAAAATAACTATGATAACATATGTAAGGATGAAAAGCAATCTTTTTGTGAGTATTATTTAAATTTATGTTGATTTAATGAGAAATTTCTAAATTATATATATATATATATATATTTATATATATGAATATAGATAATAATCGAAATTCTAAATTGGATATAACACGAGGATATGTCATTATATTTGGTTTATCACTATTCCTATATACTTTATTTATATTCATTTTAAATTACTAAATCATCTATGTTTATGTTAACTTTTATTTTATTTTTACTTTTGTAACATAATTATAAGACATACGGCTTAATACCCTATTTTGTCCCCAGTTTCGCTCGATAATGTCAAATTAGTCCATCCTTTAAAAAGTGCGTCAATTACGTCCTTACTTAATAAAATTTATATCAATGAAATCCCTTCCGTTAAATCCGTACAAATGATGTTAATTATTTTTCTCTCTCTTCTATTAACGCCGTTTGTACGGATTTAACGGAAGGGATTTCATTGATATAAATTTTATTAAGGACGTAATTGACGCACTTTTTAAAGGATGAACCAATTTCACATTGTCGAGCGAAACTGGAGACAAAATAGGGTATTAAGCCTAAGACACACACTTGATCCATTTATCTATTTTCTATAATTATTTAATTTTTATATAATTGTTAAATTCTTATTTTGGTGCCTAAATCATTAGAATTCTTTCGTGATAATTGATATTAGATAAACAAAAATGTATATCCTTTTATTGGATACAATTATATTTGTTATTACAATTTTGATTTTTTTAAAAGAGTTATTTAATTATTGTTTAGAATAATAAAGATACGGATATATATGTATATTTGTTCTTCAACGAGAATATGAATGTGAAACGTAAGAAAATGAAAATGTATAAATCTTTACTTTGAAAATGGAGATAAAAGTATGTATGAATTTTAATTTAAGGATTAGGATGACAGTCAAACTCATTCTTATCATTCCTAATAAAATATGATTTTAGATACACGTGATTATTTTTAGTAGGGAAATTATTTGAAGATGATATATAACAAATAATGAAGAAGTAAATTATGTTGTGAACCATATATGCTTTCTGCCTTGGTTATGGTCACAACCATGGCTACTGATTTTTTTAAAGCAAGTCTGTTTCTGCAACAATCCCAAATACAGAAATAAACCTGCATATATTCAACATAATAGAAAAGTTTAGATACATATTTTCAATGCAAATTATAATCATCACTAGTGGAAAATATACTTTTTATAGTGCTTTTTATACCTGTTAAAATTTAGCAACTATAAAAAGTGGTGTGGTGGCAATTTTGTAAATATGAAAAACTTTTTTACACCGGTTACAATGAAAACAGGTATGACAAGTTGTACGATGGCAATATTGTAATAAAATACAATAGAAAATATTTTTTTTATACCTGCTAACATTAGAGCAGGTGTAGATTATTGATCTATAGCGGTTAAATGTTATAACAGGTATGAATGATTTTACATATTCATTTGTTTTTCCCGCAATACTTTCTAAAAAATTCAACGTTCGATCGTATTGAGGTGGTTGGGAAAAGCTCTTGTTCGCGTTTGAAGTTGTTCCTCACATATTCTATCTCACATTCACTCAGAGTGTGCGTTTCTCATCTTCTTTTTCGCGTTTGAAGTTGTTCGCATTTGGGTAAAGCAACATTCACATCTTCTTTTTCTCTCTCGCACATCAGAGAACATTCCTCATTGTGTGTGTCGTCTTCCTCGAGATTTCAGTGGCTCGAGAGCTCATCCTTCACCATCATAGAGCATCTTCCTCACTTTCAAGTTAGGGTTTCTCCAACATTTCCTCATTTTCTCATCTTTGACCGATTGAAACTTCATATAAACACCATTTCACCTTCAATATACATCTTCCACTGATTATAATCACATTCTATCGATTATAATCCCTTCCCACCATTTGAAACCCATTTTCCACCGATCAATTGGTCCATTCTAGGGTTCTAGGGTTCCTTGGTTCCTTCAGGGTTTTGCATCGATTAAACCATCAAGTTCTCTTGAGGTCTGAGGCAAACATTTTGTATTTTAGTTTCTTTTTGCCGCTTCAATTTACCCTTTTCTCACAAGAACTTGCTTTCTATCTCTTTGTATTTCTCGCTTTCCATTGAAATTAATATCATGAAGGATTCTGTCCATTTTTTTTTGTCGTTGTTTTCTTTATTAATTTTTAATAGCTTGGTGTCTTTCCTAAATGTGTTTGGTGGGTATATTTGGATCTTGTATCAGCGTGATGAATAATATCAAGGCTCAATCATCGGGCTTACTTTTGTGAAGCGTGTGTTCATTTCCTTTTTTTGACCCCCATATTTCTGCGAAGCTATTTCATAATGCATGAGGAAAATTGCTACATCAGCCAAGCAAGGTGAATTGCTTTCTTCTTCCTCAACACTGTTATAGCGGGTAGTTTTTTCTTAACTTCACTATACTTCATTGTACATCAACGTGATGAATTATTTGGCTAAACTTTGAATTTGAAAATAGTCATTGACACTCGTTATTTTTTTTGTTTGTTTTGTCCAATGCTTAGATTTGTATGTGTGTGGATTTGATTTGATGGTGGTGTGTTTTGGAATTTAAGTACTTAAGCCAATTTATTGAGGGTTGTGTTGGTGCTGAAGCATAAAGAAAACTCTTGGGAAAAATGAAAAAAAATTAACTAACTGGAAGGTAAAAAAAGAATATCTTTGTTGTAATGTTTTTTTTTTTCAGTATTTACAGAAATTTAACCTAATGCCTATGAGACAAGGGGCAAACTGAATTTGAATGTCCTAATTCTTGGTTGGGCATTAAGTATGTGTACCTGCTGTAAATATGGACAAAAAATAATATGTGGGCTTTAGGTTGGATTGACTAAATTTCAAGTTACCCATAAAGGTCCCACATACATTGAACTAATTTCACAATTATAGTGGATGTGACAACTTCTATGTGGCACATGATATGATATCGTTTCCTTGTTACCCTATTTTTCCTTAATGAGTTATTTATCTACATTTTGCCTGGATGTTATTGGCCCCCCACTCAGATTCAGTGCTGGGAAAGTTGTTATAAATCGTATACTTTTTGTCTGAAGGAAGTGCTTGCAAAGGCTTTTAATGAATCTGTTGAACTGTTTGCTATGTTACAAAGTTTGTTTACAGAATGATAACCGATATTGTATTACATACTGGTTGCGATTGTTTGTGTGTTGAACATAGTTTAATTGAATTTTGCATTTGTTGTAACATCACTTATGATCTAAAGACATCTATCTTTGACTTATCATGTACTTTTTGAAGTTGTCTTTTTGAATTGTTATAGTTAAACTGTGTATATGTCTCATAATTTGTATCTAAAAGTTTTTGAATTTACAGGCTGCAGATTCCCGATTTGAAGCAGAAGATGATGAAAGAGGCATCTGCCTCTAATCCTATTGGGGCCTCCAATACGAGTACCATAACTCGTCCTCCGCGCCATGTTACATGGAAGAGAGCTCGCCAAAGACCATTTGGGGAATACACATCTAAGGAAACAACGAGCATAGCTAGGCGCATTGTAAGTCCATGTAATAACAACATATGATCTCCCATATGTGATTAACTTAACTTTAAATATTTGGTTGTAGGATGAGTTGGTGGAGCAGAGCACATATGGTACATTCACTCCAGAGGGTCGTGAGGACATATTGGCAGTTGCCAATGGTCGTCCAGAGCTTTCTGCACGTGTTCGAGGTATTGGTAATGTCAACACCCAATTTCGTCAAGGTGACTAAATAATATATGCATTTTCTCATTCTATCTTATTTTATGTCTTTTTATCATTTTTATTTTACTTTTAATTTCTTTTTATTATTCTATTTTATTTTATTTTACTTTTCCTTTTATAATTTCCATTTTAATTTTTAGTTTTTATTTTTACTTTTTATTTTTAGTTTTGTTTTAATATAATTAATATATAGTTAAGTTAAGAAAAAAAAGAAAGAAAAGAAAAATGTATGAAACGTTTTGTCTTTTATATGAAAAAAAAGAGAGAAAAAAGAGAGAAAAGTATTTGGCTGAAGGAAAGGGGACGTGTGCAAAGCAACAAGAGGGTCTGGTGGGCAAGGACGATGCGGAGCTGATTGGCAGGGACGCGATTTGGCATACGGAAACAGTTATGGGGATTTCGGCAAAAAAGCACAGAGGGAGCATGGAAGAGGGATGAGCACAAAAAGCACGAGGGAAGGATTAAGAAAGGGAGAGAGATTTCTTTCGAGAGGGGATCATCACCCATTTTTGGGAACAAGAGACATCACTCACAAGAAAGAGAAGGGAGAAGCCAGCCAGCCAAAGGAAAGGGAGAGACCCATTGGAGACACAAGGTTGGCAATAGCAAACAGATCTTCAAGAGGTAAGTAATGCCTTGCACTCCATGTTTTAATGAGTTGGTTGCTTGTCCTTGAACATATCTCTGTTACGTTGTTGCTATGTTTGCATATGATTGTTGTTGAATACATTCCTAGTGTTGTGGATATTTGTATATGTCCATTGTTACCGAGCATTATCATCACCCTCCCTACATCCACTTCTACGGTCCTATTTCTCTCCTCCAAGCGAGTTCATCTACTCAACCAACGGCCAAACGAGATTCGATACACTTGTTTCCCTTTCTCAAATAAGACCTCAAATTTCATCCCGAGTTGATCACAGCAGCCATAGACCATAATAGACAACAAAACTATGCCCCGCGCCTCTGTCCATCTCCAATCATCAACAACGAACTTGAATCATTAAACTAGATACTCACAAGAAAAACAAAACAAAAAGAAAAAATAACAAAACAGTATCTTCATCTTCACAGAACCATTCCATTCACCCATTGGAACCTCCATCCCAACTCACGCATAACACCATCCTCAACCTGCATTGCACAAAGCCACCGAGATAAGCACCAATCACCAAGAACAATGACCAATTTCCAGTGCCCACACACAAGCTCGTACTTTACCTTCACTGAACCAAAGCGAGAATTTCCCACTGTGCCGTCCACCATCGCCTTCAACCATTCAACACCAATCTCCACTTTCATTCATTCTTGTCCAATCTAAGAAGAGGCACACGTAACAACCTTCAGCCTCACCATCACGTTGTAGAACACTAGATTAGGGTAGTAGTGCACAGAGGGAGAAGAGAAGAGTCTCTGTGCGATTCTCAATGGATTGGGCTGTGGCGAAGGGGACCACCCCTGCACCGGTGGCAGCAGACCTCATCGGTGTCGGGGAGAACGCGTCCCGAGAGCGGCAGCATTGGCTCGGTGGACGGTTGTCGCCGCGCGGAAAGAAAAGTGTGGAACGGCCTGGTGCCTTGCCTGACGATGGCTCCGACGAAGCGCGTCGTTACTGGCGACGCCCAGATGGCGGTTCATGATAACGGTTGAAAAACCGTTATTTTTATGCTTAAAATTGATACCAAAAGCAACCTTTAAGACTTAGAAACTAGCTTCAACTCATATTTTTGCTTTAGTTTTGTGAATAAGAGAGTTGAAAGTGAATTTAATGGTTTTGTGCAAGATTCCCTTGATTTTGTAGGCTAATTGAATGATTTGAAAGAAGAATTGAAGTACCGAATGATTGGAGTGCTGAAAAGTAAACCAGAAAAGTCAACCAGTCAACCAGAAAAGTCAACCAGTCAACCAGAAAAGTCTACCAGTCAACCAGAATGCAGAAAAAAATGTGACCGAGTGGCGCTGAGCGGAAATTTGGCGCTGAGCGGCAGTTTTCAGGTGCCGAAATCACCGCTGAGGGGCAAAACAACAGCTGGGGGGCAAAATGGATCATGCGCTAGTACCGCTCAGCGGTAAAATACCGCTGAGCGCCATTCTAAGTGGGCTTGGACCGGTTTTCTTTTGTTTTTATGGGCCTGGACTTGTTTTATGTTATTTTTATGCCCTATTTAAGAACTTGCACGTCCTAGGGTTTGTATCTTTGGCAGAGACGAAGCAAACACTCTCTTTTCCACCCCTTGAAGGAAGATCTTGGATGCTCAGGCTACCTCCTCCTCTTTCTAGGGTTTTATCTTTCATTCTTTCATTATTGTTCATCTAGTTTCACCATGAATATGGTGAACTAAACCTTGTATTGTTGTTGGGGAATCAATGTAGTCTTGTGAAACTCTCATATATGGAATTTAATTTAATGTCTTATATTAAGATATATGCTTTCTTTCATCTTTAGCTAGGGTTTTTCTTCTTTGCTTATTGCTTGCTTTGTTTAACTCATTCATTGCCATGATTATTGATTTTGTCGATACGGGAACGTACGGGGAAGTCTAGATCCGGGGAATTTCTCCCAATAGCATATTGGTTGCCTTTAAGCTCCTGCACTTTAAGAACTAATTACTAGGAATGCTAGGAATTGTATGAACTCGTAATTAGGGATAGGCCTTCTTGCAAGGTGATTTAGAGAGTGGCATTAGCATTGATGATAAGAATGATGAATTCCTGAAAATATATGAGAGTGGATAAGATGAAATTGATAACCCCAACAACATACTCATCCATCTAAATCATTGAAGTGTTTGTATTCTGTTTTACGCCATTGATCAAATTCATGCATACATATTTAATTTCTGTCTCTTGCATTTAAACGTACAATCAATTTGTTCTTAAGTCTTAAATAATCAACAAATCACATAGCTAAACTAGGCTGTGAGTCCTTTGGGAAAACGATACTTGGTCTTACCTTGTTTATTACTTGATACGATTCGGTCACACTTGTCGATTGTTAAACAAGTTTGTGGCACCGTTTTTCGGTGTTCATAAATTTGTCATCAGTTCACGGCTGTCGGTTTGAAGAAGTGGTGGTGCATGTGCGGCGGAGACAAACCCTTCCTTGGGTTGCCGTTTTCGAAGCGAGGAGAGAGAGAGGGCGGTGACACCGTGGCCGGCGGTAGCTCCGGCGGAGTGGTGTCGCCGATGACGCCAAGGTGGGTAGGAAGCGGTGGCATGGTGACTGGTCGGACGGGAGCAGCGGCATGCGCGTGTGTAGGGGATGCAAACCTGAGATTCTTGCTCAGAGAAGAGACCTAGGGTCTCATGTGCTTTGAGTGAAACGTGCAAATGGGGAGGAGGATAGGAAACCCCTAGGGAATTCTAGGTTAGGGAGCAGAAAGAAACCACTTGGGCCAGCATTGGGCCAAGCCCCAAAAATTAAAAAAGAGAAAGATATTCTTCCTTGCAGCCCCCTGTTTTCCTTTTCACACCCCTTTTCGCTTGGCCTTAGGCCCAGTCCGTTATTAGAAATAAACTTCGTTTAGACACCCTTGTTCTCAGTTCCACACCCCCTTTCAGCTTGGGTTTAGGCCGAGTCTGTTTATCAAAGGAAAAATGGTTTGGACACCCCATTTTCTCATTTAGGCACCCCCATAATTTTTATTTTATTTATTTATTTACTATTTTATTTCATTTGTTTTGATTCCTATATATCTTATTTCATTTGTTTTTTTATTTTAAATATCTACCTATTTTAAAATATATATATATATATATAATATTACATAAAAATAAAAATATATATATATATATATATATATATAAATAGTAACAAAATATGTTTTAAAGGTTAAGTACACGTGTGACCGCTCGCGTCGTCCTTGTGCTAAAAACCTTTTCTTCTTTCTTAAATAAAAATTACAAAAATATGTTTTAAAGGTTAAGCACACGTGTGACCGCTCGCGTCGTCCTTGTGCTAGAAAACTTTTCTTCTTTCTTAAATAAAAATTACAAAAATATGTTTTAAAGGTTAATCACACGTGTGACCGCTCGCGTCGTCCTTGTGCTAAAAACCTTTTATTCTTTCTTAATTAAAAATTACAAAAATATGTTTTAAAGGTTAAGTACACGTGTGACCGCTCGCGTCGTCCTTGTGCTAAAAAGCTTTTCTTCTTTGTTAAAGAAAAATTACAAAAATATGTTTTAAAGGTTAAGCACACGTGTGACCGCTCGCGTCGTCCTTGTGCTAGAAACCTTTTCTCTTTCTTATAAAAAAATAACAAAAGTATGTATTAAAGGTTAAGCACACATGTGACCGCTCGCGTCGTCCTTGTGCTAAAAACCTTTTCTCTTTCTTTTAATAAAAATAACAAAATATGTTTTGAAGGTTGAACACTCATGTGATCATCTGCATCGTCCTAGTGTTCAATAACTTTCTCTCTTATTTAAATAATTAAATGAGGATATGGGTGCTCGTGCGATCGTCCGCATCAACCTAATACTTAATATCCTCAATATTATAAAACATAAAATCTTCAAAAGCTAAACACATCAACACTTTCAAGCAAACAAACAATCTTTTGGCTAGAACTACGTGATCCTTGATTCTCCATCAAAAGTGGAGATACGTAGGAGCAAGGTTAGCCCATGTCAGGTTCACTTCCCAAACATCCAAAATTATCCATAATCATTTCCAAACAAAATTCTCAAACAATTCTCCAAACAAACTTTTCAAATAGTTCCAAAAGAACTACGTAACCTTGATTTCTCGTTTTGAATTAGAATACGTAGGAGCAAGGTCAATCCTTGTCGGGCTTAAAAAACTAAAAAATATATTTTGTTTCTTTAGAGTTTTATTTTTGGGGATAATTAAACATTTTGAAAACCACATCACATTCACGTATTTAGTTAAAGGTACTGCCTTCGGGCAGGCGTGGTAGGGTGCTAATACCTTCCTTATGCATAACCGTCTCCCGAAACCAGAATTTGGTTTTCACAAACCATGCCTTATCCTTTTATGGTTTCTCCGTAGTTTTCCAGAATAAACTATGGTGGCGACTCCAAATCTCTTTTCAAACTTGCGTTTATTTTGGATCGTCGTCCCGTCACGATTCCGGTTGCGACAGGTAAATTTATTGGCATCCGTCAATTCTTCGATCCTCTAACAAGTCATCATAGTAAAGCTCATGTCAGTGAGGAGGTCCTCAAGGGTTTAAGAGAAGAAATTAGACAGGAGATGAGGGAGGAGATCAGCGAGATGAAGAAAAAGTACAGTGATATGCGAACACAATTGAAGAAGGAGTACTCTGATATGCGGGCACAATTGTTAGCAGATATGCTAGCAAAATTAGCCTCCTCCTCAAGCCAGCCTAGGAATCTCCCTCAACCTTCTCCTCTTTGTATAAGCACAAGGGAGAGTTGTGATGTTTCTCCTCAAAATGCTTCTCCCACTATTGATGTAGACTACGAGTTGTTTAGTGATGATGCCCTACAGTGTTTGGTGGCCTTAGGTAATTTATCTTATTATATTGTCTAGATGTACTTGTTTGTTGAATCATATTCTTTGATATATTTTACAAATATTATTTGGATAACTTAAGTAAAATGTATACATTAGGGTCAACCATACACCATGAAACCATTACAGTTGATTGTTGATGGATTGACAAGTGTACCAAATCGCACAAGTAATATAAAATGGTAAGACCAAATATCGTATCCCAGAGGACTCTCGGCACTAAACAGTTGTGTAATAACCCAATTAATTAAGACTTTTATAAAGCGAGATCATTGGTTTAAGATGCAAAGACAGAAAATTAAATATAAATGCAAATTGATCAATAGTAGAGAACACAACAATGAACGGAGGTTGTTTATAAAATGAGATGATTATGTTGTTAGGGTTTGGTTTCACCAAGTTTACTCTCATGTATATAAGAATTCTTCTTTTTACATTAATGTTAACGTCACTCACTAAATTACTTAGAACACGATCCCTCGGTGCAATAAGCCTCCCTTAATTCCTAGTTCGTGCAATTCCTAGCATTCCTAGAAAATTAAGTCTGAAGATCAAGATCTTAAGACGACCAAGTACTCATACCGTCATCCCTGAGAAATATTACCCTTGGGAGAATTCAACAAGAACTTGAATTGTAAGGAACCTCCCGACACTCATGCAATTCATAAATCATGCTACTAAATGAGTTAAATACAGAAAACATTGAAATAGATGAATTCCCTAACAATTAATGAAAAAAGCATATATGATTAAGAATCAATTCAAATACATGAGAGTTCACAAGGTTACATCATTCCCCAACTACAAATACAGTTTAGTTCCCCATAGACATGGAGAGACTAGATGAATAATGGAAAAGCATGAGATAATAAAACCCTAAAAGTAGAGGAGGAAGCTCCCGCCTCCAAATTTGCCTTTAGAGAGTAGAAAAGTGTGTTGTTGTAATGTACTAGCCAGAGATACAAAACCTAGAGCGTCGGGATCCTTTAAATAGAGTCGGAAAAGAGTAAAACAGGGCTCGGTCCAAAAGAGTCAAAACATAGCAAAAACTGGTCTGACTCGCGAAACACGATGCTCGAGCGCCCCATTTAGGGTGCCCGGGCGGTGGACGTCATTTTTCTGAGGCTCAAGCCTCCAGATAGGGCGCCCAAGCTTCGTGCGGTTCCTCCTTTTGGTGCTTTTCCAGGTCTTTCTGAGCTCTAACTCCTTAACATTTCATTTTTGCTTTCCGCATTCTCTCATTACCTATCAAAACAAGGGAATTTAGTCATAAAATCATCAAATTCAACCTCAACTCTCTTATTTACACAACTTAATGAAAACGCATGAGTCCAAGCAAGTTTCTAAGTGAAAAAGGGTGTATTTAGTATCAAAATTACATCACAAATAACAGTATTTTCAATCGTTAACACAACTCCAAACTTTGAACTTGGCTTGTCCTCAAGCAAAACAGATTGTAACTCAGCTTTTCAGAATAATCACTACAATGACTCGACCTTTTTTTAAAAACTTTTTATTTCAGATAAGCAATCACTTTTATCAACTCAGCATACAAATACCAGTCAAACTGTGTAGATGCCTTAATTCAATTAAAATCAATGTGATGCTCATATGTTTCGACAAATGCTATCCTTAAGAGTGATCAATCAACCAAGCAGAGATGCAATCAAAAGTTAAGAGAACTACTCCTCACCAAAGGAAGTGTTTCACTCAAGTACTCAAAAGTGTATCACTCAAGCACTCAAAAGTGTATCACTCAACTCATAGGTGTATAGTGAGGTGTTGGTGTTTCTTTCACTCTGCTATCACAATGTAACAGAAATTAATTTTTCCTTTCATTTAACCAAAATCAAACATACTCACAAGCATGTTTTCATCACAAGGGTTTTTCTTGGCTTGTAACTTGGCTGGGTTAAGAAGAAACATGGTTTTTCAGGAATGCAAAATGCTTGAGTTAAGATAGATATTTATGAATTTAACAATTACACACAGGTTCTCTTTTCAAGAAGATCTTTTTCTTATTCCCAACCTTTTCCCTTGCAGTGAGCTTTTCTTTCTTTTCTTTTTTCATTTTTATTTTCTTTTGATTTCTCTTTTTCTTTGTGCTCACTGCTTATTTTTCTAGCAACCCCAAACTTGAACCTTTATCAATTTAACGTCGAATTTTTTAAATTCGACGTAAATTTAACGTCTCCTAATATGACGTCGTTCACGAATTCACCGTTAAAAGCCCAAAATATTCGACGTTATACGCAATTTTTATACTAGTGGTATAGTAGGATGGTATGGGTGTACATCATAAAATTGAAGAGCGAAGCATTATAAGTGTTTAAAAGATACAAAGTCTGTGTAGAAAGAGAGAGTGGGAGGCTGGTTAAAGTTTTTAGAACTGATGAAGGAGGTGAGTACACGTCCTATGCTTTTGAGAAGATGGTGTTAAGGAGGGATGTGATGGTGCTTGAAGATGAGAACTGGGACTGGAAACACAGACAAACCAGCCTAAAGAAGACAATGATGCATGGAATCTCTGATGATCCTATACGGTCCAAAGTAGAATCTGCAAATATCACTGAGAATAATGCAGATCTGGAGAGTACATCTCAGTGGCCAAGAAGGCAACCTGTTAGACCATCCAGATTTTCAGATTATGAAATATACTTTGATGCAAGAGTTTATGATGGGGATACCTGATTCGCATGGCATTGATGGCTGGGACAACACCGATGAATGTAGGTGAAGCCTTGACACAACCAGTTTGAAGGAAGGCTATGATTGAGGAACTCAAATCAATTGAAAAGAATAAAACGTGGAGGTTGGTTGATATGCCACCTATAAAGCACTGCATTGGACTGAAGTGGGTATTCAAGAGAAAGTTGAGTCCAGATGGCACTGTTTTGAAGCACAAGGCTAGGCTCATGGCCAGAGGCTTTCTGCAGAAATAAGGAGTAGATTTCACTGAGGTTTTCGCACCTGTGGCAAGGTTAGAAACTATACGATTAGTGGTTGCTATTGCTTGTGCTAGAAAGTGGTCATTATTTCAGCTTGACGTCAAATTTGCTTTCTTGCATTGACCGTTGGAGGAGGAAGTCTATGTTCAATAGCCCCAGGATTCAATGAACCAAACAAGAAGCACCAGGTGTATAGACTCCAGAAGGCTCTCTACGGCTTCAGACAAGCTCCCAGAGCATGGAACAAGAGAATTGACGCTTTCTTCATCAATCATGGGTTTGAACGTTGTGCTGTAGAACATGGTCTGTACGTTGATGATCTATTGGTGACTAGTTCAAACTTAAATGAGATAGATGAGCTCAAGAAGATGATGAAAGCTGAATTTGAGATGACTGATCTTGGAAAACTCAACTACTTTCTAGGTATGGAGTTTACTCATACAGCTGCAGGATTATTAATGCATCAGCAGAAGTATGTGGGAGAACTACTGGAAAGATTTACAATGACCCTATGAAATGATGTTAGAAGTCCCCTGAGGTGAATGTCAAATTAAGGGAGGATGAAGCTGAAGAAGAGGTGAATGAAACTGCCTATAAGCAGATTGTTGGGTTGTTGCATTTCTTGTGCAGCAGCAGGCCAGACTTGATGTTCAGTGTTGGTCTGATAAGTCGTTTCATGAGCAATCCGAAGAAGAGTCATATGTTAGCTGCCAAACTTATTTTAAGATACATCAAAGGGACTGCAAACTATGGAATTCTGTTCCCATATGGTATGCAGAAGAATGAGCTGAAGCTTATGGGCTATGCTGACTATGACTATGGTGGAGATCAAGTAGAAAGGAAAAGCACATCAGCGCACATATTTTTCCTAAATGAAGCACCTATTTCATGGTGCTCTAAGAAGCAGAATATATAGCTGGATGCTATGCTACGTGCCAAGGAATTTGGTTGAATGAATTGTTGAAAGAATTAAAAATACTCAGGGAGAGTCTAGTGCAGTTGAGAATTGATAACACATCTACCATAAACTTGGCAAGAAACCCAGTGAGTCATGGAAGAAGCAAACACATTGAGGTAAAATACCACTTTTTGAGGGACATAGTGAACAAAGGAAGGATTGAACTAGCCTATAGCAAGACTGATTTTCAATGGGCAGATCTATTCACAAAGGCACTCAAGTTTGACTGATTTGAGTTTCTTAGAAAGGAGATTGAAGTGTTATCTCTTAATAGCTTGAATTAAGAAGGAGTGTTACACTACAAAAAAGGAGGACATTACCGAAGGCCAGAATCCTTCGGTAACATCCAAAAGCCGTCGATAATGACAATTTACCGAGGGATTAGCGACGGTTATTAGACCGTCGGTAAACATATTGTCGCTAACCATTACCGAAGTGCAGAAGCCTTCGGTAATATGCACTTAACCAATTAAAAAAAACACAATTTGTGAATGTACTAGAACAAGTTCACCGACCAGCTTAAGCAGACAGGTCAATTTGACCGAATAATAGCAAGATGCAAAATTGAATTCCTAATGCACTACACTTACAATTAACCAAACGAATCTGATACATACTGCATGATATGACAAAACAAACAGCAATTGCACTACTTTCACCCAACATAAGTGAATCAACATCTCAAAACACTGCATGAAAGTAAGCACTTAGGTGATTAGTTAAGTTAACCTAAGCACACAGATCAAATATTCAAGCAAAATTGAGTACAAAATTGGAAGTGCTACTGCAACAAAATTAAGAGATTTATTGGAAAAAATAGCAATAAAGGAATATAAAGCCAACTTGAAACGATACACAAGAGAAGCATATGCAACCAATCAATTTCGTTTTTCATATTTATTATAAGATTCAGTTACTTTTACTTTGATAAAGTCAAAAAAGTTCAATATTCCATACGGGTTAAAGTCAACTTTTAAAAATAAGATTAATGATGCATTATAAATATCTTTCCATTAATATATGAATAGGTCTTTTCTCGATAATATGCCAAACATCTTAATTTATTAATATACTTCTTGAATAAATCTATTTTTATAGAAATTTAAGCAAATAAATTTCTTCAAACTTCATTTATATAAATAAACTCATTTAGTATTTCACAGGTTAATTTTGACCTATGAATCATGTACATCTATCTATAACCATGCCAATCAAATCAATTACAGTTGGAATTGATATTTACGGTACAATGCTTCCAATTATTCATACAAAAAAGCAATTAAGATAAACATTTAACCACATCAATAATTGATCAAAAGTGAAAAGATGCGTGGACTTTTCAAATCAGGGGAGAAAGAAGTATTGTTCTTCCAATTGCATTTAATCCAAGGCTTTTAGATTTCGGAACAGAGATGCATCCAATAGCACTTATATAAGGCCACAGTTTTCGGAACATCATCCAATTCATTTCAATCAAATCACCCAAAACATTCATAAACTCTACATAACACATAAGCCCTTGTAATTTCCAATTAAAATTGCAACTTATACGATTTAATATGGCTTTTGCTTCATCCAAATGAAACTACCAATAACATAATCCTGAAAGCAAACCATAAAAGTTCTCAAAGCAATGGTGAACAAAGAATCATACCAGGGTCATTAAAGAAGCAACCAATTCCGGTTGCTGAGATTCCAATAGCATGTGCTTCAAGGTACAGCACCTGTCCAAGGACTCCAGTTTCCCAAAATAATCGTGGATACATCCAGATATTCTTTTCATGCAAAGTAGGTTCCATACGGGCCAACATACCAAGGCTGAAGCAACCATCACTTGCAATGTCCTTCAAGAATGTGATACACTTTAAAACAGGATATACAATATTCGTGGAGTATCAGTTCAGATTCTAATTAGAAATAAGACTGATATTAGTGTTACACAATTAATGGTATAATATCATTGTACATTAGACTTATCAATATATAGAACCAATCAAAAGCTAAACTAATTTTGTAACTCAACCAGTAGATGTTAAAATAATAAAGCACAAAAATAAGTCAAAGCTTTGATACCCAGATACACAAATCCCATACCATGATGCTATTAGGAAAAAACAACATTTTGTTCACTTATTCAGTAAAGACAAAAGTACCAGACAGTATGTGATAATTGTGAAGCGCATGGATATATTATTACTTTATACAAACCAAATAAACTGTGTTTAAATAATAATTCCTGCTTCAAAGCAAAATCCAAATTTAACACAGTTATCTATTAAAAGCAGTAGCATAAACCCTGACGTTCATCCTAATAAAGACATCTCTCATCTCCTCACTCATTGTGTTTCATGTACAACATAATTTCACAATCTAACTAGAAAACTATTTGATCATGTACAACATAATTCACAGACTTTAAGAAACTCCATAAACCAATGCAAAATTCAAAAGACATGTAGGCAATCACCAATTGCCACATACCTGGTGGCACGAAAGCTGCTTCGCAAGCTGCCGACAATCATATCTGAGCAGTTCATACAGTGGAAGCTCACCTGGGAAACCCTCAGGTTTGGTCCACAAAAAGTCAGGTAGCATAGCTTTCTTCAATTCATCAAAGTGATTTTTATTCCTCACCAAGAAATACAATCCTTGAGGCAATCCCATCAGGTTTGCTCCCTTGGCCTCGCTTCTCCGAATGGACTAACCCCTTAGGTTTCCCCACATTCCCATCCCCCCCTTTATTGGACACCGATAGAGATCGAGGTTGCAGAACAAGCCTTGGTCTCCCTCCACCAGCACCAACACTCTCACTACCAACATTGGATTCGCCCATCTTCTTGTTCTAGTCATTTGAATCAGCATCGCTGGAGCCAAACCCAATAACCTTCCTCTTTCAGTCAATTTCAGTCCAACGTTGGATAACATCTAGTTAATTTCAGTCAACACGACCTTTTGTTGTGGCAATTGAGCACTACGCATCATCCAACACCACTTCACTGCAACGCCCTCGACACGCCAACCCCCAACAACCCCTACCCCTGTCGCAACACTCACAAGGACCAAAACACGAACCCTAGCTGCAAACCAGCCACCAACGAACCGCCGTCAGCGTCTGCAACAACAACCACTTCAAACCGCATTAGGGCGACAACCTCACGCTTCAAACCAACGAAATGCTTCGAACAGAGAGTAGGGAATGGAAGAGCGCCACCCAGCAACGAACCTCCGTCAGCGTCCACACCACTAAACTCGCACCGTCAAACTGCAGTGTCGAACCGACTGACCGCCACCAACCCTAACACAAACGCCAACTTCCACGAGTCACCACCCTCCAAAGTAATAGCCACCAACGAACCCACCTCCGCGTTAGCAACCGTCAATGGCTTAGGGTTACCAACTTTGACTGTAATGACGAACAGACCAGGGAAGGGGAGAGAGGATTTCTGAAATTGAAGAGACGAGGGAAGGGGAGACGAGGGAATTCTGAAATTGGGGAATTCGGGACAAAAAAACCAAATTTCTAATCGCTGACATTATCGAAGGCCTACATGCCTCGGTATATTATGTGACCAACACTTTACAGAAGGCCTAAAGACCGTCGGGAAATTCCCGTCAGTAATTACGCTCTTTCCTGTAGTGTTAGGAGTATAACACAAACGGTTAATAGTTACAATTTTTACATTCAGTTAATTCTGTTTTAATACATTTCCTGTCACACGTTGTATATATACGTTGCCTCTGTGTGCTTTACAAATTCTTTTGCATACCTATCAGTACTCTTCTGCATTTTTATCAATAGTTAGTCACTTTACATCTACCAACATTTCACCGTTACTATTACCATAAAGTCGTAGTTTTAATGGTCGCTAAATATGTCAAATTTAACACAGCTCTCTAAATTCTATGTGTGGGTAATTTTTCAATTGAAAATGACTATGATAACATATGTAAGGATGACAATAAATCCTTTTGTGAGTATTATTTAAATTTATGTTGATTTTAGTGAGAAATTTTTAAATTATCTAAATATAAATATGAATATAGATAATAATCGAAATTCTAAATTGGATATAACTCGAGGATATGTCATTACATATTTGGTTTATCACTATTCCTATATGCTTTATTTATATTCATTTTAAATTAGTAAATCATCTATATTTATGTTAACTTTTATTTTATTTTTACTTTTGTAACATAATTTATAAGACACACACTTGAGCCATTTATCTATTTTTTATAATTATTTAATTTTTAAATAATTGTTTCGTGATAATTGATATTAGATAAATAAAAATATATATCCTTTTAGTATTGAATACAATTATATTTGTTATTACAATTTTCATTTTTTTAACAGAGTTATTTAATTATTATTTAGAATAATAAAGACATGTATATTTGTTCTTCAACGATGATATGAATGAACGAGGATATGAATGTGAAATGTAAGAAAATGAAAATGAAAATGAGTATGAATTTTTACTTGGAAAATAGATTTGAAATAGAGATGAAAGTATGTTTGAATTTTTATTTTAAGGATGAGGATGAAATAGTCAAACTCATTCTTGTCATTCCTAATAACATGATTTTAGATATGTGATTATTTTTATTGGGGCAATAACTACACAATTTTATTCTAGGAACATTACAGGTAAAGAGTGTTAAAGTGAATCATTTTGTCCTATATTAGTTCCTTCGTCATGATTTGAGTTGAAAACAAGTCAATTTGTCTCACTTATTTTCTTCGAGTAAAAAGTCTAAAGAGTCTGATTTACCCTGATTTACCCTGAGTATGAGTATGTGTTGGTTATGTGATTAAGTTACATATACTTACTACACTAGGATAAAAGTGTAAGAACCAAGAATTTTAGAGATTTTGGAGTGGATTGGTGTGTGGGAATAATGGGATCGAAGGATTTATATTAAAATAATATTATTATATAAAGGAAATTTTCAAATGTTCGTCCCATTTTCTGATACAACCATTTCTCTTCAAATCTTCTTCTCTCTTATTTTCTCCTCCTTTTCTCTAAAAATCTCTCGTCTTACTTCATCTGATTTTCAATCACACCGAGCTTAAGTAATCTTGGAGTAAAAATAATCCTTTTCCACCGATGAACGTCTTGTTTAGAGCTGGTAAGTCTCGATTTCTTGAGCTCCTGTGAGATTTCGAAACTTTTTTACACATGCAAGCCAAGTTTCTGGTTGCATGTGTTCATCAACTTCCTCTTCCCATTTCTGATCACATTTATGGTCTTTTGGTGGTCTATCCTCATCAATCGGTGAGCTATAGGTTCCTAAGATTTTGGTGTGGTGAACGAATTTCTCCTGTGTTGAGTTGTTCGGTCTAGTTAAAAGGTAAGGGAACCTAGTTAATTTAATTACTTGGTTCATGAGGTATGAAAATGCTATATGATGATTCTACATGTGTGTGAAACTGAATGATTGTGTATTCGGTATTGTTATTGAAGACTATTAAGTGTTGTATTCATGTTGATTGTGATTTTGCATAATTCTGGTTCAGTGGCCGAGTGATATTGGGAGGAAGTGTGGTAGTAAAAATGGAGAATTTGTGTTCGGTGTGAGTTTGGTCTGTATGAAGAATTTGGGTGAGTTGTTTAAGACTTATTTGAATCTTTAAGCCACTCAAAATTGTACCAAAAGTAAGAAATCTGATTCTCGGTCATTGAGTTTATGATTATGCAGAATTGACTCTCAAATCTGAGATGAAACTCTCTAAATAATCTGAGGAATGTTTAGGTGTTATTAGAGAAGTGTATAGGCCTGTATAATATAATTTGGGAGGATTAGAAGTTGGGAAGAGTGAAGGATATTTTTAAAGATTGGTGTTGATCATAATTTTGCAGTCATTTTGCAGAATTATACAGTTCGATGAGGGTCCTTCGTTGACCTTTCAGCCTTCTCTTTGTGTTTGGTATTAAGTAAGTTCTGGTTGTGGAACTTCAGTTAATGACCGATCAGTCTTGTACTGGTAGTTGATTTTAAAATAGTGTTCGGTCTAGTATTAGTATTGGTATTCGGTCTTAATTGTGTTCGGCCTCTTACGGACCTTACCAGTTAATGACTGTTCGGTTTGAGTTGGTATTCGTTTTATTATATCGTTCGGTCATACTGTTAGGTCCTACACTAGAGTTCGGTCTCTTACTGGGGCTCGATCTTCTTTTAGAAGGAGGCCCTAGTGTAAGGGGAAGACCTTAGGCGAGGAATAACGGGCTAACCTCGTGTGGCAGCTGATGGGTTTCCAATTACTACACCTACGAGTGCACGAACGACGAAAGCTATGTATTCATACCAGTCCAGACAATCAGAGTAAAGTGGTCGGTCAATATGTGTATATATGTTTTATACATGTGTATGAGTTTATTTGATGTTTGTTTAAATTGTATGATCACATGACTATTAAATTACGTTAGCTTACCCTTCTTTTCTAGTTTGGTATGTTTACTCATTCCGTTTATCCTTTGCAATGATCATCTTGTGGGTGTGAGCAGAGGGAGAAGACGTCTCTGTGGAGGAAGCTCTGGAAGGAGAGGATCCACCCGTTTAGTATAAGACCGTTCAAATTTGTACATAGTTTTGTGTTAGATTAAGACTCTGTATAAAGTTTTAATTTTATAGTTATTTTAGGATAATTGTACTATTAACATTTTAATATTAAGTGGATGATTGTTTTATCATATCATTTCATGTGATGATTCTACTATGTAGTTTATACTATATTTTGGGATGTTAAAAGAAGTGGATTGACTCTCCCATCTATATGTAGCATGTAGCATTAAAATGAGAGTCATCTATTTTACTAAACATGAAACACATTTAAGAAGTGATTTTATAAAATAGTAAGTAAAATTCAAAGTGTTAACTTATATTATTCAGCAAATAAATAAATTAAATATTTAAATTATTCAAAACTATGGAACTATATTATAGTTTTAAAAATTATATAGGAGTGCCAATCTATGATTAAAATTAAGAAATAATTATGATGACAAAAATATAAAAATATTGAAAGAATTGTTTGTTGAGTTATAATCCACAAGTCAAATCAACGAATTCAATTTACTTTATATTAAAAAAATATCTTTTATTCATTCTTGTTAAAGATTTTATATTAGATTAAAAATAAGATGAATTTATAATATAAAAGTAGTGTAAATTTTACAAATTGATTTTGTATAAGATAGAATTAAATTTGAAACTTACTTTTTTTTAAGATGGTATTGGCATTAAAATCATCTAAAACATAAATTGATGTGGTGAATATCTCAGATCAATGAGAGATATTGATAATATAAAGCAATTGCCATATCAGTATAAATGGTCAATCTTCATCTGTAGTCCTCTTCAAACTTTATTAAAATGAAATTAATGCATCTTTTTGCATCTAATACTATTTTCCTAATGTACGGCTATAGAAAACCTGAAAATTCATAGCGAGCTAAGTGTATTGAGTAAATTTTGGAAGACAGTATTGTTTAGTTTAGCAAGAAATGCAGCACAGATTAATTAATTAAAAGAAATTTAATATTGGCTAACCGGCGCTAATAATTCAACTATTTGAAATCTGATTTTATGTTTTCTAAATGTCGATCACATACATATGGTCACTTTCTTTTATCTCTTTGTCCTATAACCGGACGACAAAAATGAAAAAGACCTCCATTAAAATTGAAGATAAGATACTGAAATAACACCATTTCATATCCCCCTTACTTTAAAACACAAGTCTATAATGGTTTTATAAAATAATTAAATAACTTTAATTACTAGAATCTTATTTACAACATTATTGCTTCTTCAAAGTGCAGTTAAAAAGAGGCTGGATGTCTTAAACGGTTATGTATTTCAGAGTTAAATATATATGTTTTGATAATAAATATACATAGTCCTTATAATTTAATTATGTTAATATTTTTTTGTGTTAAATAATTTAAATTATTTATATTATTTGACACGTTTTAATTTAAATACAATTTAAAATATCGTATAATATAATAAGTAAAAAAAATTAATATTAAAATTATATCTATATATTTTATAAATTTATAAAGTATAATATACCAAAGTTTTAGAAAAATGAATTCTAATTTCATATTTAAAGAAAACAAACATATAATCCTTCCTTTGTTTTATATATATCTTATTCATGTACTATGCTTACCTTTCCATCTGTTGTGAAGATTTGGTAAATCAACTTTATTTAATTCAAAAACCTATAAAAGAGAGCACAAAAATATATACATTTTATTTGAAATCATACATGTGCATTATGTGGAAGACAATACGAAATTTAAAAAACTTGAAAACATCACTGATTACATGAATATAAAAATTTATTTAATACAAAGGAAGGATCTATTTGAGCATCCTTCTGGTAAAATTCCACATCCATTGTTTCCTTTTTTCTTTCATTCATAACTTTTTTGGAGCTATGCCTTCAGAAGATGAACATCAATGTCGGCAGTGCATTTATGCTGGAACTCGATGTAGCTCTATGGAGGATCAACTTCCTCACTAACCCTCTCATATTCAATGGTCCATTTTACAATAGCACCACCATTCTCCTTATCAATCGCTTGAAATATGACCTTAAACACCTTAAACTTCTGCTCGATCTCTTCCCCGAATACCTTGAAGGAGATTGTTTTGTTTGCTTCATCAACAGATTCAATACTCTCATGACATGTTGAAACCTTACCATCTGTTCTTTCACAAACAATTAACATCAGTATAAGGAATCATAGTATAGCAATTATACCGAGAACAAGAATCTATCTATCTATCTATATATTCTTACCGAGAAGATTTTCACATGCATCTTTGAAAGATATTTAATCCGAAGTTTAATTACCTATGACATAAGTCCATTGCTTGATGGACTCATTGTGATGCCAGTCTTCACCATGGTGCAGCTTGGTTCCATGAACTCTGTCAGCAAGGTTTTGAACATGATGGAGTTGCGTTGCCAAGAGGTTGAACCACTTTTCAGCAGTTGCATGAACTCCAATTTCAGTGCTGATTTTACCAAAAAGTGTCATGGTGATGAAGAACGAAGCAAGTGATAGAAGGAAGAAATGGAAAGAACAAGATAGGTGAAGTATAATGCGACCATGTCCCACTTATATAGAACAGAATTTACCCACCCCTCACAACTATAATTCAATTGTGGGCTCTTTATATACCCTACAAGGGTAAGTGGCCAATATTTTCTCTTTAAGAAATAAATTCAATTTAGTTACTACATCCATGAGAATTAAATAATATATTTAAACATAGAACATACTACCTTCGTCAATATTCTCTATAAAACATCGTGTTTCGGTTGAAAAGAGTCGAGGCTCAACTTTTTCCTAGTCCGCTCTTCCTCCAATCACACTCTGCAATCCTCCGTTCCTCTCCTCAAACCGCCAATCGTATGCTCTTTAGTAACAAGTGTAAGTGGACTTGCAGAAAACATTCCGACGCTCAAGTCAGATATGTGTCCTAAGAGTCTCAATGTAGTTTGTTGGAATCAGATCCTCTTACCTGATCATTCACCTTCCATTTATAGGTTTTGCAATTGTCCAACCCATTGAATGTCATTAATGCAGTATATTTTTATGAAATATAACTCGTTAATTACCTTAACGTCATATATCTCGTGTATCCCAAATAATATATCTTGCGAAACATTCATGATACAATAATTACTTACATTAATTACCCATTAATGCCCTTCAATGTGTCTACACCGCCGATCGGCACCTTCGTCTACATGGTTGGTCGTCTCTGTGCAGTCTGCTGTCCGTGATCGCCTCTCGTCAGTCTTTTGTCCGTATAGTACACATCGTTATTTTTATGAAGTTAGATGAAAGGATTAGCCACAAGTTCAATGTATTTGTGGACAATTTTTGTAGCTTTATGTAAATGGGTTGAGTATATTTAGTGTCTCCTATAATATATGAATATTTTTGCTGATAAAAATATAGAATTAAGCACCATTCATTGGTTCGGCTCACTCTATTATTGTGACAAGTCACCTACGTTCAGGTTCTTGTTGAATTACTCCTAAGAGTAATATTTCTCAAGGATGAGGGTATGAGTCTTGGTCGTCTTAAAGCTCTTAATCTTCACATTTAATTACTAGGAATGCTAGAAATTACATGAACTAGTGATTAAGGACAAGTTTATTTCACCGAGGGATCGGGTTTAAGTGATTTAGTGAGTGACGTTAACATTAATGCATAAAGAAGAATTCTTACATACATGAGAGGGAACTTTGCAAAATCTAGCCCCAACAACATACTCATCTCATATTAAACAACATTCGTTCATCATTGTGCTACTCTGCTATCGATCAACTTGCATTCATATTTAATTTTCTGTTTTTAGATTTGAAACCAATGATCGTGTTTTCTTTAAGTCTTAATTAATCAAGTTATCACACGACTGTCTAGTGCCGAGAGTCTCTTGGGAAACGATACTTTGTCTTAGCACTTTAAATTACTTGTGCGATTCGGTACACTTTCTGATCCATCAACAATCATCTTTGTAGGTTTAACCTCAAGACCACCAATCTTCTTAAGCATAGATAGGGGCATCAGATTGATACTCGACCCTAAATCAATTAAAGTTTTCCCTATATCAAAATTTCCAATAGTACAAGGAATAGTAAAATTTCCTGGATCTTTTACTTTAGGAGGAAGTGTCTTCTGTAGAATCACACTACAGTTACCTTGCACCTCAATTATTTTCTCATCTAAATATTTCTTCTTATTAAGGAACTTCTTCAGATATTTCGCATACGCAGGGATTTGGTGCAATGTCTCAGTCAATGGAATAGTAATCCACAATTTCTTGAAAATCTCCTTGAAACACCTTAATTGTCTCTCTTTTTCCTTTCTAGAATAATCTTTAGGGTAAGGAAGAGATTTCTCAATTTCTTTTTCTTTTCTCTCATCTCTTTCTTCTAATTTTTTCTTCCTCTCTCTTTCTTCTTTTTCCTCTCATTTTTCTTCCTCTTCAAATTTTGGGAGGGATGAAACAAGTTTTGATGGGAGGAGGACGGGTAATGGAAGGAGGGTTTTCTCCAAAGATGTTGTTGAGGGATATAATGAGTTGCATTCTGAGGGAGTTTGGTTATGTCAGGAAACAGAGAGGGGGCAATTCCTTTAGAGGTAGAAGTGGAAGAAAGTTTGCTAACAGGACTTTAGAGTATGCTTTATTTACAGGAGAAGGTCATTCATGGTGATAAACTTCATCTTGGTCATATTCGAGAGATTTGATGAAATAAGGACGATGAGACAATGTTTGTAGCAACATAAAAAATTTTAGAAGATGAGTTATTGTAGTATGTTTTCAGTGAATCAAAATGTTTAAATGATCCATTTGTATTTTTTTCATAAGCAATTGAGTAAAAAACCACATAAGACTTACAATATAATGACTTATTGTACCAAAGAACTGTGATCATTGATATTGAATTTAATCACTTTTATTGTTGTACAAAACTCCTTTCATAAATAACCACATAGGAATGAGTAGCTAACTAAGTACTACACCAATAAATTTGATGAAATCTATCCTAAACATCCACAACATTTGTTGTTCATAAGAAATTGAGTAAAAACCCACATAAGACTTCCTATATAACCACTTACTGCACCAAAGAAATGTGATCATTCATATTTAATTTAACCACTTTTATTGTTGTATAAAACCACTTTCAGAAGTAACCATATAGGACTGAATAGATAACCACTTGCTACAATAAATTTGATGAAATCTATCCTAAAAAACCACAACATTTGTTATTCATAAGCAATTAAGTAAAAAACCTACATAAGACTTACTATACAACCACTTAGGACTTTTATTGTTTTACAAAATCGCTTTCAGAAATAATCGCATAGGACTGATTAGATAACCACTTACTGCACCACTAAATCTGATGAAATTTATCCTAAAAAACCACAACATTTGTTGTTCATAAGCAATTAAGTAAAAATCCACATAAGACTTACTATATAATCACTTAGTGCACCAACGAAATGTGATCATTGATATTTAATTTAACCACTTTTATTGTTGTACAGAACCCCTTTCAGAAATAACCACATAGGACTGAGTACATAACCAATTACTACACCAATAAATCCCCTGGGTTCATGTCACTTTTCGCATCATTACACAATGACATGCAAAACACGCAATCGTCCATAATAAACATCGACAATGTTTTTGGATAACAAAATTCACATTAACATTTAAATTCCTCACATGTATTTAATGCAATTTTTTTGGTCATGTGATTAGAAAGATGTGGAGAAAATGGATGTCATATTTACCCATATTCTACAAAAATGTTATATTTATGTCATTTTGTAAAACAACTTTGATACTCTGGAAATTATATCCATTTGACCTATTTTGTTAGTGTACAAAATGACTGTCACAACCAACCACACACTTTCAATCGAATAACCACTTACTGGAGGAAGAAACAAGACCACTTAAAATGACCACTTTGTTATTGTGCATAATACCACTCTAACTAACCACATAACGTGATGCACATTAACTGCTTACTGAACTATTGATATCAAAGCACTTGAAATTAGGTTGATCAATTTATTGTTGTACAAAATTTGTATAATAACTAACCACATAAAGTTCATTGTATAACCACTTACTGCACCAATGAATTTGACCAATTGTATGGTAACCATTTTGTTGTAAAACAATTTGACCATTTCTATGTGAACCGTTTTGTTTTAAAACATGAATAATAATTTAGCATACCAATGATTTATTTCATTGTGTTATGAATATCAAGTGTTCTACAACACTCACTTTAAAGCTTTTTAAGTTATTGATTATCTGTTATGAAGCACATGGTTACGTTAGATCGACATTTTGGACAAAAACAAAATCAAAAATAAATTATTCCCAAACCAAATTGATTAACCTGGAAAATGAAAAACTCAATAACAATTACAAATGGATCAAATATGAACAATTAAGATCATTCAAAATTACAATTGTGTTTCCTAACACAACATATTAATTCATACATATATTCAAAGACAAACAACTTCATAAACTATTCAATGCGCCTACGATTTTTCCTATCCAATCTTGTCCAAGGGGTTTTCAAAGCAACATTTTTCACACGCTTCATAGGTTGAGCTTTTAAACGCGTGTACATGTCAGAATTTTGAATATCCATCTTTTCATCACCTAAAACATCACCAACTTTTTCATTGTAAATTTTCCAAACAACATCACGTATTATGTAAGAAGCCTTCTCTGAATTGGACTTCCCAACATCATCACCTTCCATGTCAAATAATACATGATCATGTGCATTCAAACCTCTTTTTCCATAACGACTCTTCCAAGTATCTGTATGCTTTGACTACATGTCCATAAAATAAAACAGTTAGAGTTGAAGCCATAAAAGGTTCAAATCGAAGACATATCTAGATAGATCTCTCACAACAAAATCAGATTCGAAAACCAGATTTAATAATTACATTTACCCAAAATAGTTTTAGTAGAACATCATACATGTTTTCATTCAATCTTCCTTTGCTTCATTCCTATTATGTTCATTGGACTGACACATTATAATTTAATCTCTTTCTTAGTGTCCATAAAAATAACAATGTATATTTAATATATTAAATATAAGTTTATAAATGTAAGTATAGTTACATGATAACGGTTTAAAATAAGGTTATTTATGAGGTAATTTTGATACCAAATGCACCCTTTTCTACTTCGAAACTTCCTTGGAATCATATTTTTGCTTTAGTTTTTGTGAATAAGAGAGTAGAGGTTATACTTAATGATGTTATCACTAAATTCCCTTGATTTTGTAGGCTATTGGAATGATTTGAAGGAAGAGTTAAAGTACCAAATAGTTGGAATGCAGAAAAGTCAACCAGAGTGTAGAAAAGTCAACCAGAGTGCAGAAAAGCCAACCTGCGAGCCTTGGGTGCCCTGTTTGGAGGCTTTAGCGCCAGAAATCGCCGTCCACAGCCCGGGCACCCTAAATGGGGCACCCGAGCGTCGTGCGTCTTGGAATAGGCCCAATTTTTGCTCTGTTTCGACTCTTTTTGACCGGGCCCTGTTTCTACTCTTTTCCGACTTTATTTAAAGGACCTAGGCGTTCTAGGTTTTGCATCTCTGGCTGGAGTAACACAACAGCACACTCTTCTACTCTCTAAAGGCGAATCTGGAGGTGGGAGCTTCCTCTTATAGTTTTAGAGTTTCACTATCTCATGTTTTTCCATCACTGATCTAGTTTCTCCATGTCTATGGAGAACTAAACTCTCTTTGTTGTTAGGGAATGATGTAACCTTGTGAACTCTAATGTATTTGAATTGATTCTTAATTTATATGCTTTTTCATTAATTATCAGTGAATTCATCTATTTCATTGCTTGCTCTATTTACCTCATTTAGTAGCATGATTTATGAATTGCATGAGTGCCGGGAGGTTCCATACAATTCAGGTTCTTGTTGAGTTCTCCCAAGGGTAATATTCCTTAGGGATGAGGATATGAGTACTTGGTCGTCTGAAGCTCTTGATCTTCATACTTAATTTTCTAGGAACGCTAGGAATTGCACGAACTAGGAATTAAGGCAGGCTTATTGCGCCGAGGGATCGGGTTCTAAGTAATTTAGTGAGTGACATTAATATTAATGTAAAAAGAAGAATTCTTATATACATGAGAGTAAACTTGGTGAAATCAAATCCTAACAACATAATCATCTCATTTTATAAACAACTTTCGTTCATCCTTGTGTTACTCTACTATTGATTAATTTGCATTCATATTTAATTTTATGTCTTTGTATTTGAAACCAACAATCTTGGTTTATTTAAGTCTTAATTAATTGAGTTATCACACAACTGTTTAGTGCCGAGAGTCCTTTAGGATACGATACTTGGTCTTACAATTTTATATTACTTGTGCGATTTGGTACACTTGCCAATCACTAGTACAAAAATCGGGTACAAAGTCGAATATTTAGGGCTTTTAACGACTAATTCGTGAACGACGTCAAATCAGGAGACATTAAATTTACGTCATTTTTTTAAATTCGACGTCAAATTAACGTCGAATATTGTAAATATACGACGTTAACTTAACGTCGAATTTTGTTAATATACAACGTTAATCAAGATTTTTTTTGTTTTTTTTAATTAATTGTGATCCTTTTTCGCAACTCTACGATACTTGAAAAGCAGAAAAACAATAAATTTCAGTTTTTGGTCTTTTGTAAAGCAAGAACTATGAACGTAGTATCAACAACAAACAACAATAATCAACAACAAACAAGTTCAATCAAATCACATCAACAAACAAGTTCAACCAAACAACAACAAACAAGTTCAACAAAAAAACAAAAACAATTTCAACAAATAAGTTATTCAAAACGAAAACAAACACTAACCTTCAAAAGATTTGTTTTTGTCGGAATAAAGTGTCGTCACCGGTGACAGAGAAAGAAGAATGCGCTTATGAAGAACAAAAGCACGAAAATAATCGGTTAAAACAAACAAAAATAATAAATAAAATGCATTTGTATCAAATGAAAGAAAGATTACATGTGAATGGTCGTCAAACTTCGTTCGGGAAAAGTTTGAGAAGAGAGAAGAGGGTCTCGCGCGCTGAGATAAAGTGAATGAATTTTCAATCTCCCGCTCACATTTTTATTGAATTCACAAACCTTTTGACGTCTAACGCTGGGACATTCGATGTTTTATATCCTTTTACGTCGAATTACAATTCTAAACGGCATTTAATAATGGCATTTATTTACAAAAATGCCACCAGTCATTTTTAACGTTGGTTATTCAGTGGTTAAACGTTAAACGTGTGACGTTATACGCTACTTTTGCACTAGTGAATCCATCAACATTACATGCATGCAATACACATATTATGATAACATAAAAAAATTAAAAGACAAAAACTATTTTTTCTAGGTTAAGACCTTATATTTTTATATAATTTATTTATTTATTTTCAATTGTGTTAGTAGAATAAGAGTAGAAATCTTTTAAGATATTAAAATTACTGTTTGTTTATTTTCTTCAACTACATTTATTTGACCAAACAAATGTTGAAGTAAAAATAATTGGGGCATGTTTTCATGGTCTACTTAGAGTCGTTATTAGCATAAATAAACACACAAGATTACGATTATCAGAATTTTTAACAAAATAGCATAGTGATGCACGAATGCACAAGGACTTGGTAACCAATCTTCATTCTAGTTTATACAACAAAACCAAAATTTACATTTAGATCTTCCTAGAAACAAAAACAAATACACTAGTAAAAAAAAGGGATTAGAAAGCGCAATATACGCTTCGGTTTAAGCGAAACCGAAGCGTATAAAAGTACGGTGGCAGATTCGTAATAATAGCTTAAGTATATGCTTCAGTTGTCCCATAACCGGTGCCTAAAACGTGCTACTAACTCGGTTCTACGTAAAACCGAGGCATAAACCGGTGTCCAAATCTGCTCCACTTTATAGCTGTTGGGACTGATAAGAGCTACTAACTCGGTTGCCCAGCAACCGATGCCTAAAGGGCACTACTAACTCGGTTTTGATGAAAACCGAGGCATGTGCTCCTAGTAACTCTCCATTTCTCTGATATTTTTCACTTCCACCGCCCAACATCTTCTTCTTCCCTCCCTCGTGCTCTCACTTCTCCCAACATCTTTCGTGCTTTCTCTGCTGTGCTC